>AWOL01S0019068.1:0-12767 GCA_000715115.1 Nicotiana otophora | reverse complement strand
ATTTCATAATACTTCACACATCATTTCATTTCGTTGGCGCTATTGGCCATAAGTATAACTTTCATTCTTGGCACGGTGTTCACACTTTGTATCCCCAACTCAGTACTTTCACTTTCAAGCATCTATATAGATTACCGACAACAAGAAATCCCTAATCACGACTTTTAGCACACCTATGAGCAATTAAGAGTCATGCACATTGAGAGTTCTTACACAATTTGGCATAATAACCTTTACTTGAAACACTACTTGGAGTCATAACATATTTATACCCAACTCATTCTTTTAACACATTCCCGAAGGATAACATGATATGATAAGAGCATCCGAAGTACATTTTGAACATATACCTTTCAACAAAAAGCTTATTCGGAATAGCTGATTTATAAAGAATAACTCGGGACTTACAACAACATCATCGAATTCAATTCTAGGAAAGAGGTGTAGCCAACATACCTCGCCTTGAGGTTTCCTTAAATTACTACAACATTTCGAAAATTCTAGCAATCCCAATCTATATTGAGACATAACAAAATTGAACACAAATTAGGAAGATATTCATGGTTTTGGCTCATTTGAGCATTATATCAAATACTAGGTGAGCAAATTTGGCTACAAGGTTCTTGTACAAGATTTCCTTCATTCCACAACCCAATCTTTACTTATTTGAGATTATTAATCTTACCACAAACCTTATTGGTACAAGCATATTTAAATAATACTCTTACACACAAGAATCATACTCCCAATCATCCATCCTTTAACCCAAACTCGAAATTGAAGACTAGGGGTTTGAATTTTACCTCTTGAGTTAAGATATTTTGAGATTTCCTTGTTAATTTTCAAATATTTGAGCAAGAATCGAAGGATAATTTGTTGAAGATCACTCTCCCACTCTAGGGCACTCTCTCACTCTCAAAATATCATGTTTTAGCTCAAATATGACTTAACCCCTCTCTTTACCCGGCCTTGGGGTTATTTAATGGGCCCCTACATGCGCGGCCGCGCACACAAGGCAGAAACTCCCAAATATATGCGGCTGCGCATCTGTATGCATATGACATAGGTCCAGTAGAATAGCTATAAATGTTTGTAGAAATATCCAAATGACGAACGGTTTGATGCGTTAGTAACTAGACTCAAAGGGCTTTAAGTATATAAGTAGATCACCTCCTAAGTCTCTATAATTTGGTATAAGAATGCGTTTGATGTAGGATGTTGTGCGAATTGAGACATCCTTTCCACTTAATGTATCCAACTTTTTCCACACAAGTGCTTGCCATTCACAAAACTCCTTAGTATTTTCCAACACACCTTAAACATATATTTTCATTTCAAAATAATGTGGTTCTATCCCATGGGTCTCCTTTAATACTCGAATACGTTATTCCCGACTACCGTTGGATCACTTTAAAACCTTAAATCATTAGGAAATATTTAGTGGGGCTTTACAGACAACTATACTGGTAGAATGGAATGAAGAGGGACCTCGCCAAGTGCATCACTCGGTGTCCAAATTGTCAGCAAGTCAAGACTGAACATCAGAAACTGGGAGAGTTGCTGCAGAATATTGAAATTGCGACGTGGAAATGGGAAGTGATCAATATGGGTTTTATTACTGAATTACCATGATAATGGTGAAAGTTTAATTATATATAGGTTATCGTGGAATGATCACCAAGTGGGATCACTTTATGCTAGTTAAGACTACCTTCTCATCAGAAGATTATGCTAAGATATACATTAAGGAGATAGTTCAACTCCATGGGGTTCCGATTTCCATCACGTAAGATAGAGGTGCCCAGTTATAGCCAACTTCTGGAGATCATTCCAAAAAGGATTGGGAACAAAGATCAACCTTAGCACAATCTTCCTTCCACAAGTCGATGGCCAGGCCAAGCACACTATTCAAATAATCAAGGGCATGCTATGGGCGTATGTCATGGACTTCAAGGTATATTGGGAGTATCATCTACCACTCATTGAATTTTCTAACAACAACAACTACCATAGTAGTATAATATGGCACCATATAAGGCCCCATATGGGCAAAAGTGCAGATCTTCTATTAGCTGGTTCGAAGTGGGCGAAACAAAGTTGTTGGGGCCAGAGGTGGTACAACAGGCAGTATAGAAGGTGAAGCTAATTCGAAACCGAATGTTGGCCACCCAAAGGAGGTAGAAATCTTACTCAGATAACCGACAGTGAGAATTAGAGTTCACTATAGGGGACTGGGTGTTCTTCAAGGTGTCACCTATGAAAGGCGTGATGAGTTTTGGCAAAAAGGGCAAACTCAGCCCCTGGTATATCGGACAATATCAAATCATGCAGACTATCGGTCATGTGGCTTACAAGTTTGAGTTGCCCTCGAATTTGGAAGCAGTGCATCCGGTATTTCACGTGTCTATACTCCGAAAGTTCTTGAGTGATCTATCACATGTCACCCTATTGGAGATATCCAATTTACAGATGACTTATCTTACAACGAAATTACGGTAGCCATCTTAGATCGACAAGTCCGTAAGTTGTGAACCAGAGAATTGGCTTCTGTTAAGGTACATTGGAGGAATAAAAGTAAGTAGGAGATGACGCGGGAAGCTGAAGAGGACATGAAATCTAGGTACCCCCATCTGCTCCCCACTATGGAAGGCAACAATGCAACTATCATCATGGGCCACGATTCAACATTCGAGTACGAATGTTCTGAAGGGGGGATGATGTTACACCCCACACTTAAATAAATATGGTAAGTGTGGATCCTAGCAAGGCTAATCAGCTGGAGACACGTTCGAAGCAAGAAAGTGGTCTGCACCATGTGTCTCACATAGCGCAGCAACTGGAGCGGGGCGACCCGTTTTGCATGTGGAAGTGGCATAAATTCCTATGCTTGGTAACAGTATTAAAAGGGCAGTGAGCCTCTTTCTCTTTCATTCCAGAAGTATCATCAGAACTAGTCCTCTCAAAATACTCTCAACACCTCTTTAGAAGGTGAATCTGGATTTAGCAAGATTTAACTCGAAGATATTGGAGTCATAGTCGTGTCGATTATCATCTAGTGGAATTGATTCTGAAGATTCATTAGAGGCAAAGCTAACCACCATAGTGTGTAATCAGATCTCCAACAAGGTATGTAGGGCAACCTTATTTCTTGGCATGAATTAGTGTAAGTCTCTCCTTCTTTCTAATTGACTTTTGTACTGTAATGTTTAGTAGTTCTAAGTCCTCTCAATGATGATTATCCTTGTTCCTATGCTATTTTGCTGGTAGCACGTCTTTTAGAAGTCTACATTGTTTCCAGTTGGTATATTATGGTCGGAAAGTATGATTTATTCTTTTTGATACCCAATCGTGTCCTCATTGTTTATAAATATCATTTTTTACATTATCACCAATTGACAGGAGCCATATAAGTATTTTCTATAATTTTTCATAATTCTTTAAGGCTTTAAAATTTATTTTCTTGCATTACTATTCAAATATTTACTAATAACCCTTCCAAATTATTTTGTGATGCCTTAATCATCAAAATTTATTATTTACACCCACATATATGTTTTATAAAGACATAATGTTAAGCTATTATTTCCCAATATTTTACCACATAAATAATATTTTTACTATTTATTAATCATTTTTATAAATTATCTTAACCACTTTTTGGATATTTAACTTTATAGACCTATCCTAAGCCAATTTTCGGACCCAAATACCAACCCATACCTCAAAACACCTTGGCCCAATACCCGTAGCCCAAAACCAAATGACCCCTTTAATTATAACCCAATCGAGACCCGTTCTACGACCCGCCCCGCTTCTCCTCTAATCCTGACCGCTGATCTTAAATGCTCAAATGATAAATGACCCAATGTCATTCCCCCGTTTTAATTACCCTCGGTCTAAATCCTGCCTATAAGATATTGTTACTCATTTTAGAAAGCGTGCCTATAAATCAACGTCGTTAATCTTGGGCTTTCGAACAGTCTTATTGCCTCGCTGCACAAACAATATAGATGCCATGCCTATATGTAAGTAATACTTTTAATCTGCAAATCTGTTAGCCTAAAGCTGGAATGCTACAAGTACAATGCGGGTAATCAGAATCACCTAGAAACCATGCCTATACGACCTAACGGCTATAATGCTTCTTAATCCTGAAATTGTCTACTGCCTAATCTACCCACGTGCATTTGTTGTTTATGTGTGGAGGCTAACTTTAGCCTTTCATGTTCTTTATGTGAACTCACATATATTTTGAATGTATGCCAGTTGTATCATTTTTAAGCATCCTATGTATAGTCTATAACCACCCAAATAGTAGGTCCAAAGACTCCTGGACCATAGGCATGGGATGGGTAGTGCATGCATATGCGAGTAAATAACTTTAACTTAGTAATCGGGTAACAAGAGATGATAGTATGTGCCCGCTGAATAATATGAGCAATCCCTACCTCAAGAAATTTGTGAAGTATTACTTATGTTGCTCCGGGTGATCCTTTAGGCTAAAAACTTGGGACCCCCCTTCTTTATATGATTATTGTTCACACATAATCGTCAAATATAGAATAATTAAGTTGTATCTTTCAACATCTAATTTGAAATGTACATGCATCATGCTAAACCTAGTACGGATTGAGATGTCATTGACGCATCAACCCGCATAGATGAACCTTGTCCAAAGTCAAACAAGATTTCCATAATCACAAAGGACACCATCATATTATGTGCATTACTTGGAGAAAACATGTCAACATGCTAATCATTATTATGTAAATAGTCCGATCTGGAGGGAAAAGGGCTAAATTTTATTTGTTTGCAAAGAATGAAGCCTGGTGGAATAACCTCGCACCCTGTAGCAACAATCATGTGAGGAGGGTATTGGGTAACCTCCCTTCTTTGTTGAACATTCAACCAAATAGGGAACTGATCGAGGCTGCTATCATGTTTTGGTGTGAGAAGAGAGTCATTTTCCGATTTAGCAATATAAAAAGGACTCCCCTCTTGGAAGAAATAGAGGGTTTTGCCAAGCTACCATGGGATAGTCCATGACTATTGGTGCCAGAAAATCGCATTCCACGCGATTTTCTAAAAAATGATAAACTGGTCTATCTGAAGAAATCGTACATCCCCTTTGAATTTCTCTATGAGCATTATGGGCATAGCAAATCATATTGCCTTCATTATTAGGAGCAAGCCATTATCGATTTGGGATGGGTGCACCGCGGTGCTTATGTTTTCATAGTCTATTTCTTGGGTTTGTTGATCTTTCTAGTGCAAGGGGGGAAGCATTCATACTTGCGTAGCCATGGTCAACATGAACTTAATGGAGGGTATCGAGGGGCAGAAGTACACTATCATCCCGATGATTTTAGCTGAGGTTTACCATGCTCTGGATCGGTGCAAGAATGGGTTTGGTCACTTCGACGGTTGTAATCTCTTGCTCAAGTTTGACTGCTGGAACACTTTCAAAGCGGGGATTATCGCCAAGAGCTTCTACAAAGGCCAATGAATGATTACATAGCTAGTCATCATCAAAAGAAGATGACATTCGTCCCAGACAGGTTTGCAAAGCCTGGAAATGCTGTAGGTTGGGTGCGTTTCTTCAGCAGCCTGATAGACGAGCAAGTTCATTAGATTTTTGAATGGTTTCCTAGTAGTGAGTTCATTATCAGGTCCAAACAAACCGCTCACTTAGTACTGATGGGGCTGCGAGGCATCTACCCTTACGCTCCTATAAGGGTAATGATGCAAGCTTGGAAGAAACAAGTCATACCTTTCCAACACCGTTCAGTATAAAGCATATTTCAAAGGAGACGTCATCGCATTCAAGTTCGAAGCACAACTCATGTCGAACCAAAGGATCATCGTGGAAGGAGAGACTACTAAGCCAGACGAGTTCACACCGGTCATATGTACTACTATCTCACATGGTTGGAGGACGACATAGATGGGGACGTTAGACAAGGGATCAATCTAAAAGATAGGATCATTGATGAGGTGGGTGAGGCGTAGGTAAAGTACAAGAGGCTTCAAAAAAGGGTGTTCGTATCCGAAGCTAAAAATTTAGAGCAGCATAAGGTGGATATGGAAGCGATCGGAGAATGGAAGGAAATTGCAAATTAGTCGACAATAATTTTGGAACATCTAGAATAAGGACTGATGGAGCTAGAGGGGAAGACGGGAAAGAGGCTTTGGGATTGTCAAGGCATGGATCCGGATGAAGGAGGGAAGTTGGCAATGGCGTACTTGCTACTCGACATGTGCGATTTGGGAAACATGATTGATGGAGTTAAGAGAACCAAGCATGGAGAAGGTCCTTTAGGGACCAAGTAGACTAGGAGATAATATTTTTTACTGCTTTCCAGACTAGATTAGATTTCGATGTAATGAGGCTTAATGCCGTTAGTGACTCTATAATTATTATTTTTGATTTAGTGAAAGATTGATTTGGCTTATTTTTGCATTAATGGAGTGAGGAAATGTTGGCATGAGTTTTCTCTAAGTCTATGTGTCGCTTAGGCCTACCTCAGGCACAATGAGGTCCCCAAATTAGGACGCGATTTATTGCATAACCTTATGCGATACATGCTTAATTATTGCAAACACACTTTTACTTCGTTTTACTAACTTGGTTACCTTTTGCCTTTTTCTTTTGATTAGTCCCATTTCCAAAGGTTGGTATGTGCATTCTAGCCTCATCAGCATACTACACCGTATCCAGAGGTCCTCCACTTCCTCCTCCACATAGTGACCCAAAAGGCAAAGGCAAAGGGAAGATGGATGATCTAAGTGGTAACCGAAAAGACAATGCTACCATGGCAGAGAATGCTGAAACCTCAGACGGAAGAAGTACACTAGGACAGAATGAGTAGTCTTACATTTGGAGGAGAAAATCTTGGAGTTGCAGGGTGAGCTTGAGCAGGTCCGAAATCTGGTAACCCCTTCCCTTACTCTAAATGTCCTTAGCATCAACCATAAAAACACAACCACTCAAAACTAAACAATACCGCAAAACACCCAAAACCAAAATCCACCACCCATAGCTCCACAACATTCTCCTGCAATATACTAGTATCACAATCCTGCACCTCCTTAAAATCATATTCCACCAACTGTGCAAACCCCTCAACAACAACACCATTACCCGACCCAGTATCCACAAACCACAACTTATCACACTCCTCAAAATGCACCACAACGTGCCTTTGATCCCCCTCAAACTTCAATCAATGATCACCCATATACCCAAGTTCTAGGAACTCATCAAGGCAACCCGATATACATGGAAATATTACCCCATAGCCTGCAACAAACCCTATACATACCGGAGACGACCGAGAAGGATCTACAAATTCAAAATATTGTATAAGAACTCAAGAAACTAACAGGGAGAGTCCAGAGTGTTGAAGGCAGGAAGGGTGTTTAAGGTTTGCATTACGAAGACTTATGCTTCCAGCTGGATGTAGAATTGCTAGAGGGTTACAAATCTCCCACATTTGAGATATTTGATGGCACTAGTGATCCTAAGGTGTATCTGAGAACCTACTATGACAAGATTGTGGGAGTGGGTAAGAATGAACAAATCCACATGAAACTGTTCATGCAAAATATTACAGGAAACGCATTATCTTGGTACATCAGCCAACATCCGAAGAAGAGGGTGAATTGTGTGAGCATCGCATCGAATTTCATGGACAGATTCAGGTTCAATTTAGAGAACGCGTCAGACGTTTTCTATATCTAGAACCTCAAAAAGAAGCTGACAGAAACCTTCCACGAGTATGCTACTCATTGGAGATCAGAGGCCGTCAAGGTGAGGCCTCCACTTGAAGAAGAACAAATAGACAAGTTCTTTGTCAGAGCTCAAGATCCGCAATATTATGAAAGATTGATGGTTATCGAGAATCACAAGTTCTCAGGCATTATCAAGTTTGCATAAAGGATAAAATATGGAATCAAGAGCTGGATTGTGACCAATTTCGAGGCACTGCATGCCATAAACAAAGCCCNATGATCACCCATATACCCAAGATCTAGGAACTCATCAAGGCAACCCGATATACGTGGAAATATTACCCCATAGCCCGCAACAAACCCTATACATACCGGAGACGACCGAGAAGGATCTACAAATTCAAAATATTGTATAAGAACTCAAGAAACTAACAGGGAGAGTCCAGAGTGTTGAAGGCAGGAAGGGTGTTTAAGGTTTGCATTACGAAGACTTATGCTTCCAGCTGGATGTAGAATTGCTAGAGGGTTACAAATCTCCCACATTTGAGATATTTGATGGCACTAGTGATCCTAAGGTGTATCTGAGAACCTACTATGACAAGATTGTGGGAGTGGGTAAGAATGAACAAATCCACATGAAACTGTTCATGCAAAATATTACAGGAAACGCATTATCTTGGTACATCAGCCAACATCCGAAGAAGAGGGTGAATTGTGTGAGCATCGCATCGAATTTCATGGACAGATTCAGGTTCAATTTAGAGAACGCGTCAGACGTTTTCTATATCTAGAACCTCAAAAAGAAGCTGACAGAAACCTTCCACGAGTATGCTACTCATTGGAGATCAGAGGCCGTCAAGGTGAGGCCTCCACTTGAAGAAGAACAAATAGACAAGTTCTTTGTCAGAGCTCAAGATCCGCAATATTATGAAAGATTGATGGTTATCGAGAATCACAAGTTCTCAGGCATTATCAAGTTTGCATAAAGGATAAAATATGGAATCAAGAGCTGGATTGTGACCAATTTCGAGGCACTGCATGCCATAAACAAAGCCCTGCAATCAGGAGGTATCTCAATGAAGAAAGAAGTGGGTGCCGTGATGGTAGCCCAGGTCCCTAAGTCTCCCTTTACATACCAAACACCTTCACCCACATATCAACCCTCAACTCAAAAATACCAATACCCTTCCACTACCTACCATACATATAATACCCAAAACTACCCAAATCCATGAACAAATTTTGACAGCAGAGCCCCCACAAAATACACCACAATCGCTGAACCCATAGCCCAACTGTATGAGAGACTTAAGGCCACTGGTTATGTCACACCTATTCATGTTGTTGCTGTTGAGAACCCTTCCCAGTGGGTTAACCCCACCAAATCTTGTGCCTATCATTGAAGTATGAAGGGTCATACCATTGAGGAATACCGCACGTTGAAGGATACGATTTAGACACTGATCAACACCAAGGTTATACAAGCAAAGGAAGTCACACCAAATGTCCTTATAAACCCTCTCTCGGATAATAGGTGTGACGTATTGAATGTGATAGAAACTGATGAGGAATAGGATCAAGATGGATCCATCAGACTTATTCGAGAGGGGGATGCTCCATAAACATCTCATGTCACCCTCTCACCGATCGTGGTGAAAACCCAGGAACTGTTTGAGGTCGAGGTAGCCATGCCATTCACTGTGATTGTATCTCTAACACCATCTTATAAGTCTGATGCCATCCCATGGGATTATGTGGCAGAGGCAAGAAGCAAAGTAAAAGCCAATATGGAAGAGACAGGTGTTGTGCAAGGTTTGACCAGAACTGGCAGAGTTTATACACCTAAGAATCTTGGAAGAACAGGCAAAGAAACTACATCTATGCCATCTATCGTTGAGACAAACACTGACGATCTTTGGAAAAATATACAGGCGAGGGAGTACTCTGTTGTTGACCACTTGAACAAAACTCCCGCTCAGATATCCATCTTGTCGCTGTTACAAATTTAGACGTACACAAAATGTAAGGCCTCGTAAAACTTTACCTAAAACCCAGGATTTAGTGGTTTCGAGGTAGGCTAATGCATTTGAGGGTTTAGACTCGCTGCAGTACAGACTTTTGGGTGAAACAATGAATTAGGGAGTTGAAGAAAAAATTGTTGCAGAATAGAGTGTTTCAACGGTCAATTATGCGACCGCATAACTACTCCGCAGACTGCAGATTCGCCCCGGAGTGAAGCAATGAAATGGGACAATTTTGGAGTTTATTTTGCAGGCAACTATGCGACCGTAAAATTGTTTCGTAGGCCGCACATCTGTCGCAGAACCAGCATGAAGATTTTCGTAGGGAGATTGTGCGGTCTATTATGCGGCCAAAGAATTGATATATGGGCCGTAGACCTGGCCACAGACTGGACCAAACAAGCCCAATTTTTGGGACAGTTCTGTTGTCTATTTTGAGGGCTGCTGACTTGATCTACGGTTCACTCTGCGACAACAGAGTTGAGTTTAGAGGGTCTATTTTCTGATTTTTTAAACCCGACCCCATATGATTAAAATCCATTGGATCTCGTTTAGAAGGAAAAAATCAACCATTTTAGAGTGAGGGGAATGCTTTAGAGAGAGATGAGGAAGCCCCAAGTACTTTGTTCATCAACCCTTGCTCAATCTTTGAAATTCAATAGGTAAAACTAGCAAGGTCTTCACCCAAGAGATAAGATTCTAATCCCTAGCCCTCAATTTCAGGATTAGACTGAAAGTATGTAATGGGAAGTGTGATTCTTGAGTATCTTTTATGCAAGCACGTACAATCAAGGTTGGTGGGAATGTTATTGAGCACAAATGGCTAAACATTGGGTTGTGGGTTTAAGGAATCCACCATAGGAGAACCTTGAAACCTTAATGCAGACCTAGTGCATGATAAAATGCTAAAATGAGCTGAAACCCAAAATACTTTCCTAATTATGGTTCAAATTTGTCATGTTTGTAATATATTGAAGTCGCTAGGATTCTCGAAGCATTATAGTAATTTAGGGAAGCTCATGCGAGATATGCTGGCTAAACTCCTCTTGTTGAATCGATTTCAATGATGTCCTCATAAGTTGAAATTATGGTTGGCTCAATTTCTTATTTCTCAGGTTCCGCGTCCTTCCTAATAGAATTGATTATTCTAAAATAAGTGTTATGTTGAAAGATGTATGCACTCTAAATGTGTTCCAAATGTTCCTATCATATCATGATTCCCTTCGAGAATATAATCTGGTATGATCAATGTACGAAAGGTGTTGTGATTTAAAAATCATGTTTCAATTGCAAGTTAGTATACCTAATTATGGAAGAGAAGCTCAACGTGCTTAAGACCTTCGTTTCCTCATATGTGTAGTTAAAGTCTTGATTTGAAATTCTCTTATTGATGATAATCCATGGTAACACTTGAATGTTATAGAGTTGAGTATGCAATATGAAATACGATTGACGTGCCGAGAATGATATTACAATTATGGCCCCTAGTGCTAATGAAATGGACAGATGTGTGAATGATTATGAAGTGAGTTATAAATACTTTAAATAATACATGCTTTGGGAGTATTGGTTAGTCACCGAGTAAGGGTAGGTCTAAATAACCTAACCCCAAAACTACATCTGCTGGTGTAGGAGTGATTGAGGGGTAAATCACCGTGTTGATGTGATGATATTTTTTCACCTTATGTGGGATGAGATTGATGTGTTGAGATATTTCCCCTTAAATGGGATGAGATTATTGCTAGTGAGATGTGATATGATGTCGACCCACATGACATTGTGGTGAGACGGCTTAGCCGATCGGGCTGAGATCGGACGCCATGCCGTGCACATGGTGGTTTTGTGATTGTATGTCTCGAGGTGAGATGGCTTAGCCGATTGGGCTGAGATCGGACTCCGTGCTAAAAGCACGATGGTGTATCGGTAATAAATATCTTCCAACTTTAAACTATTGAAACATACCTGAAATTTATCTTTCGCTTAGCCTAGCTCTTTAATATGGTTTAAGGCTCTCATTGATTTCATGTTTCCTTCTCATTTTTCTATTAATCATTCTATTTAAAGGATATTTAGTTTTACATACTAGTATTATTCCATATGTACTAACGTCCCATTTGTCGGGGGTGCTGCATCTTTAATGGATGCAGGTGGTTCCACAACAGGCGATATTGATCAGTAGTAGCAGTACACCCTCTCCTCGGTTGAATTGGTGAGCCCCCTTCATTTCGAGGTCTTGTATCTCCTCTCCTCGGTTATGGGGAAGTCAAACTAGTAATGTTGTAATTGTATCACGCGTTCCACTCCTAAACTATGAATGTGTAACGTAATATTTTGGAGACTTATAAATGGCATAACTATTGGCAATTAATTTGGTGTTGTTCACATGATCTTCTCAATCTAATTAATGAGAATATATATTCTCTTTACTCATGGGTACGTTGGGGTAGAAGGCATTGTAGAGGCATTCTTGGTCGAGTTGTCTCGGTTAAGCGCCAGTCGCGCTCTCTGAGGTCAAGGAGTGTCAAGCTTGGTATCTGAGCCGAAGGTTTTAAATTATCCTAAGATGTCTCAGCGCCGTGTCTAGTAGAGTCCTTCTTATTTGTGTGTTGTCGACTACATATATAATTAGGAGGAAACTTGGGCATTTAAGAATAATACCATTTTTTGATGTTCTAGATCGTGCGATAGAACTGATTGTAAGACTTTTCCTCCTCGAACTCGTGCATTGCTCTAATTTTCCTTATATGGAACCTAGGAAGAAAGGAATAACTAGAAAAGTGGACAATGCCACCCTAGGAGTGGCAGTTGATTCTATACCTGATGATGCGGGTGAGCACCTGAGGGATGAGGATATTCCCCCAGCTACTACACCGCCTGATTCTACTACTCCTGCTTCAATAGCACCAATCCCAACTCCTACCAAGGGTGCAATTGTTCAACCTCCAGCCCCATCTTCCAGTCGCGGTGTCTCTGATGGGGATCTTAGGGGAGCCATATAGATGTTGACTTAGATAG
>AWOL01S0019066.1:0-11648 GCA_000715115.1 Nicotiana otophora | reverse complement strand
GCACATGCTAGGTGACGGGCGTGTGGGCGTGCACTATAGAAATTGTGACATAATTGTTTCTGTGGAATTTTGTAGTTAAATGATCTTGGCATTTTCCATGCGGTTTTATGAGTTAAAGAAATTGAGCTGAAAAGCATATTAAAAATCATGTTGAGGCTATGTGCCAGTATTATTGGGACCCACAGAGGTCATATTGTTGTGAATTATTTCTTTTAAATTGAAAATTTATACTCAGTCATATTCATGTCATTACATATCATATCTCAATCTCTGTTATTATTTATTGATACATCATATTATCATTTTGGGTTGTTCTCATGACATTGTGAGCCCATGAGAGAGAGACTAAAGAGATTGATGACTGAGGGAGGCCGAGGGCCTAATTATGAGGATATATTTGGGATCGGGCTGCACGCCGCAGCAGGCTATGTTGGCTTTATATATATTATACTATTGCACGTGAGTTGGTCATGCAACACGTGAGTTGGCCGTGCGGATCCAGACATTTATATTATGGCATGTAAGTTGTCCGTGCAGCATGTGAGTTGTCCGTGCTTATAGTGCTTGGGCTGTAGGAGCCCCTCATGAGTCTGTACACACCCCCAGTGAGCGCAGTCGACTATAAACAGGGATCGAGCTGCACGCCGCAGCAGGTATTGTATAGCGCTGAGTGATTGAGTGTGCTGAGCACAGTGAGAGAGAATACGAGACAGTGAGATTGAGTACTCTGAGAGTGTGAGTACATGAGTACAATCTCTGAGATACATTGCGTTGACATGCACACATGACATATATGCATAGAGATGTGTTTTCCTCATGATGTACGATATCACATTATTCATGATTTCTCACACATGTTGACACATGGGCATAGTGATGCATTTGCTTTACAATGGTTATTTGAAAAGAAAATGAGATATTTTATTTATTATTCAAAGGATTTTGGAAAAAAATTTTGTTTTCAAACTTATTCACATTTTTGGTAACTTTGGAAAAAGATTTAGGTTTTCACTTATGTACTTGAAAGGAAGAACTATTATTGCTGAAATCATGATGTGACTGAACATTTTATCTCTGAGTTACTTCTTGTATTATTTTCTTTATGTCGTTATTAATTGTTGTGGATTAGTGGATTTAGACCCGACCTTGGTAGAAGCTCGTCACTACTTTTAACCTAAGGCTAGGTTTGTTACTTACTCAGTACATGGGGTCGGTTGTACTGATACTATACTTCTGCACATTGCGTGCAGATGTTGACTGTTGTTGTTGCCGTGCTAGATGGTTGCGGGATTTGAAGATGTACCTGCGTTCCTATTGTAGCTGCCTCTTGTTCATGGTAGCCTTAAATTTATAAAAGCTCCATTTATGTACTATTCAAACAGACTATGTATTTATTTCATTTCCGCTTTGTATACTCTATTCTTAGAAGCTCATAATTTGTACTACCAGTTCTTGGGGAATGTATAAGGTTAAGATAATTATTTACTTAAATTTCTTTAATAATTGTTATTGGATTTGGATAGTTGAAAGTTGGCTTACCTAGTGGGTTGTGTTAGGTGCCCTCACGACTAGTTGGATTTTGGGTCGTGACATAAGTATTCCATAGTACTCATTCCAACTCTACAGCAAGAGACCCATCCACCTCTGGACACCCAACTTGCTCTAGTTCCTAGGGAAACAACATTATTTCTCTCGGACTTTGATCCACGCCCAATCCACACTTAACAATGAGTGAAACGGTCGTTGAAAGAACAGTACCCAACAATGAGTCAGTGTCGATTTCTTCAAGGAGTTAAATATGGATGCTGGGGTCTACACTTGATATGCGTAGATGAAATAGCTTAATTATACTTCCAAACAAGGGGGTATTGTATATTTCTAGAAGTTATAGTAGCAATGACTAACTATAGAAGAGACTAGAAAATGGGTAATTATTTTTATTATTTTTCAAATGGGTAAAAGGCCTATGAATGTAACCTTCACATAGGTGTTAGACTAATGGGTTAATTACGTTAACGCTTGTCCTGGTGATCGGAGCATATTATAGCTCTCAACTCTAAATTACTCACTCAATATCTCTCGGTTATAGAGTAATTTTGTCCAAATTGGCTTTCTCAAACCCAATTGGGTATCAAGTCAAATAGTTGATATGAGCTAAAGTCGGATTTTCCATATCTCTAGTTCAAACCCTTTAATTAGGCTAGCCAAAACCTTAACTAGCCCAATTTCTTATTAGCCAAATTTTCCTAGACTAGGTCCCTCTTTCTCAAGTAAGAACCAAGTCAAAAAGGTATGAATAAATGTTTGCAAAAATTAATTATAGAAATAATTCATGAACAAGGCTAAATAACAAACACCCAATCATAAACAAGCATTATATTAATTACCCATAAGGTTTACACACTAGGGTTGGGTCACAACCCTAGAAAATATATAGCTATTCATAATAGAAATGGAAGAAAATAAAGAAGAAATACTAATTAAAGCCATAATACAAAATTAAAATGAAAAACTAATGTGTTCTTAACCTAAATTGATCACAAATTACCAAAAGTAGTAAACTACAACGGCTACAACTCAAACAATTATAAGACTTGCTTGCCCTAAAACTGTGTTTCCCGTCTACTTATAGTGGCCCAAAATTCGGTGACAAAAATGCTCTTAGGTTATGCAGCCGCACAATTGCATGTGCGTTCCACACTTTACTTGGTTCTGCAGGTTGAGAAATTTTGCAGCTGCACAATTTGGTATGCGCCTGCATTTCAGCTTCTGCAGTCGCACTTTTGGCAAGGCTTCATACTTGGTCATTTTGCACACTCTCTAAACTTTTTGAATTCTTATCAGTGCGACCATGTTTTGCGGCCGCACAAATTATGTGCGGTCTGTACTTTGCTTCAATCATCATCTGAGTTTCAACTCCAGATCTGCGGCCGCAGAGATAATTCTGCGGTCCGCGCTTTCTTCTATAGCTGCTGAATCTACAGACCGCTCTTTTGGCCTGCTGCTCTCCTTCTTGCCTTTTGAGTCGGAAAACTCTTTTTTGAGTTAAATTTCTTTGTTAAAGTCCAATTCTCCAACATTCCTATAATTTGCACAATTTCATTAGTTTTGGGAACAGAAATCTACACTTTCGGACTGAAACTAAAGCAAGAAGGTATTAATAAGTGGTTAAAATTCAAACTTATCAACTCCCCCAAACTTAAGTCTTTGCTTGTCCTCAAGCTAATAAATTAGTTTCCACCTCTTCAGAGTGAAGGGTCAGTTCATAGAGTCAATGATAAGCCATTCATACTCAGTTGAGACTAACAATTACCCACAATACTCATGCATTTTCAACAATGTAACAAATCACATCTTATGCACATATAGTTCCAATATGACATTTGAGCTTAAAGAATTGGCTTTACTCATCAAGGACTCTTGTTCTATCATATAGCTCACGATAGACTCCAAACTCTTCCTCCTCTACCTTCCATTTGCCAAGCTCACTCCAAGAGTTAGCACTCAAATTTTAGATCAATGAAAGGTTCACTTTTCTCTCACGAAAGAATGTCACAAGTAAGGCTTCAAGTACCATAGGCTTGCCCCTTATGTAGATTACCACTAATGTGAGCTTTCTTGGTTCAAAATAAAGTATGACTTCTTTCGGATTGTAATGAAGGCTTTTGGATTGGGGTACCATATCGGTTAAGTGGTTACACCCTTCCTTAAGCATTCTACATTTTCATTTCTTGGCTCGCATTTACCAACTCTTAGAGGCATTTTCTTTTCCTTGGGGCTAGAGAAACTTGACATCACTCTTTCTTGTTCATTTCGTTCCTTTTCTCCCTTGATTATCATACTAGATTTCATCAACCCTCCTTTTTATTCTCTTTTTTTGGCATTTTCTTTTTTGTTCTTTTTCTTTTCTTGCCTTTTCTTTTCATAGAGCTCATTTCTTTCCCTTTTTGGTGCCTTGATTCCTCTTTCAAATTCCTCAACTCTTTCCCCAAAATTATGCCTTAAGCTACTTATTTCATACAAGTGTTAAGGAAGGTCCGGTGCCAAGAGAGGATTACGACAAAACGAGTAAAGGTTTATAGCATGGTTACCAAGTAAGAAAAACTAAAGGCTCAAAAAGGGTTGACTAGGGATACCAACATTGATTGGCAATAAAAAACTCAAACGGACCAAGGAAAGCCTACAATCATCTCCCTATCCAAGCAAACTTAGGATTTCTCCTTGAAGCACATTCAGGGCAAGTTCTAGACCACTCGCACAGATACTTATAGCCTGTTTGGCCAAGTTTCTCAAGAGGGAAAAGTATTTTTTTTTCCTCAAAAGCACTTTTTTCCCTAACTTGAGGTGTTTGGCCAAGATTGTTTGGAAAAAAAGTGCTTTTGGGAAGAAGCAGACGCAGTTTCTAAGAAGTAGAAAAAAGTAGCTTCTTCCCAAAATCAGAAGCAGAAGTTGTTTTGACTTTTCTTCTTAAAAAAATACCCTTTACAAAATATAGTATATAACAAAATAACCATTAAACCTAATACTTAGGATATTAATGTATAAATATTTTTTATTATTTTTAGGAGAGCTTTCTAATATATAGTGACTTTAGGGGTGAATGCTTTTATATTTGTTGAATGATTTTTAATATATTTAACTTATATTAAAAGAATTAAGTACTTTTAAATTTTATTTTCATATTTTACTTAAATAAAATAAAAAGATTTAATTATTGCTTGTAATAACAAAATTTTAAGATTATTTATTTACTTATAATATTAACTATTAAGAAAATCTATTCATGTCCTTATTCGTAATTTGATACTTAAAAGCACTTTCTTAAAAGCTCGTCCAAACATAAATTATTGCTCAAAAGTACTTTTCAGAGTGTTTAGCCAAATACAAATTGCTTTTCTGTAAAAGTACTTTTTTCAAAAGTACTTTTGAAAAAAGCACTTCTTAAAATAAACTGATTTCTCTAGCTTGGCCAAACAGGGTATTAGACTAGCAACGAAAAATCATCTCACCCCTCATGCAACTAGACCGTAAAAGAGGATAGAGTCGAGAGCCTACAATAACCACAATCAAGTTAAAGATCACTATGGTCCAATAAACCAACTCAATGATTAGCAAAGTCAAGTCAAGAGTCTCAACGTCACTAACTAGAGTTATTTGCTTTCAAAAACCTTGTCTCAAACCATAAGCACACAGTTAAGTGTGTTGGTGCCAAATGAAACACGAATAACTCTTTTTAGAGAATGACTTGATTAGGGCTTCTATTCATTACTATTACTATTATTATTACCTAAATTTAAAAACGGACTCATTCCCTTAAGAAGGTTGTCACACCATCCATCTTCGGGAAGAGTCACCCAGTTCACACAATACTACATTTGGAAAGGACCATGACATTAAGAAAACCAAAGGCTTATTATATATATTACTACGAAAAACATAAAAGCTACTACATAAAAGAAGCTACTAACAAAACAAAAATCAAAGTAAATAATTAAAGAAGCTAATGAAAGCAATAACTAACTAAAGATAGATAAACTAAAAAAAAGAATTATCCAATTATTACAGTCCAAATGTATCCAAATGTGCAAATCAAATCAAATAGACTCCACCTCCCCTCCCCTCCCCACTCCCCTCCGAATAAAATTAAGCATTGTCCCAATGCTTAACAAAATAAGAGTGAGAAGAGAGAGGGCGAAGAAACTCCCTAAGCATCCTTGGACATCTCAGTGTCCCCAGTAGCTTCAACTTCTGTTGTCTTAGGAAACTTTATCTCATCATTATCATATCTGGGGTTGTCGGGAGTGCTAAACATCGCACGCACTGCATCATCAAGGCATGGCTAATCAAACTGGCCAGCTGGTGCAACCTGTACAGATGGATCTGGGGCGGACTGGGCGGGATCAAGCAGCATGTCAAATGTTAAATCCCTAACTGTCGCAAGTCGGGTCACCTCCTTCCTAAGCTTATCAACTGACTTCTTGCTGGCCTGACACTTTCTCATATTCTTCACTTCTATAGTCAAGTCCTCTATAACTGACCCATGTTATACCAGAGTGTCTATGATCATCTTCTGGTTTTCCAGAATCTTTCACAGCTTCTCATCAAGCTCAGTAGAAACCTACGGTGCCTCTGTGGATGACTGCCCTACAATAGTACTAGGTATCTCAGACAGCTTTGAGGTAGCTGCCTACATCCAATTGTTGAGACTCACCAATGTCTGGGAGAATTGCAGAGCAGAAAGTGGGGTTATAGGCATGGGCACCAGTCTCAGAACTGGAGTAGGGGATGCCCTAGGAGCTGTGGACGGAGCTGAAGATGGTGGCGGAGGCATAGTAGCTGCTCAAGTAGAGGGCTCAGCTGATGTAGATGGAATATCAGTTGTGTCAGAAACTACCACTGCCGGCTCATCAGACTGGCCAATAGTAGTAGAAGGTTGAGCGTTCTTCTTCGGGTTGGTCGAATCTTGCAGCAATTACCACTAAAACGGCTTCTTTGGCTTCACCTTTTTATCAAATGGCTTTGGATCTACCTTTGCATCAGTAAGGTACTCTGTGATAGTGCTGGGGTAAGGGTAAGTCGTGTTAGTCTGTTGCGCTAAGAGATATTGGCCGACATCACGACACCCACATTAATCGGGTACCCGACCATTATAGAAACCACTAGAACTGCACGTGGAATAGGCAAGTTGCTCTCAGTCTGGCTCAGGTCAAGCCTACTATACACAAATGCCTGCCAACCATTTTCCTTAAAGCTCAATGTGTTATGATAAATGGGAACCCCAACAGTGATCCATGGTGGAGGTGGTCCTAGTGGTGCTAAGATCTCAGATAGCCATGGCCAAACTTTGTCTTTTAAGGACAACTTCTTGAGGTACTCATTTGGCTCTAAGTCCTCAAAACCCAAGTACGCATTCAGCATGTGCTGATCAAACCTCACCTTGAGGTTGCGTACTTTGGTCACCTTTGTCCCCTTGCGGATGTGTGAAATGTTGGCATAGAACTCGCGGACAAGGTGCATCTACGACCCTCTCAGTGAACAACATCCAACCCTTCCTCGATATGAACTGCCTCAACACTGCAGGGTTGTATATATCTAGATCCTTCAACTAAAATTTCCTCTCATACCTCAATGTTCTCGTCAGCCACCACATCCGAAAATCAGTGAAAGCGGCCAAAGTAACAAATTTATCGTCTCATAATTCCTTCTTATTTGACCTCTCAACACCAGTGGATGTATCCTCTCCCTCTTTACCATCATCAGGGACATCCTGAACATTCTACGTTTATGACTCTGGAACAGTTGCCGGCTCGGAAGCCTGGCTTGCACTTTCCAAACCCTCAGAAGTGCTGTGAGATGATGAAGCCACATCCATGGGCTCGGATAGCCCTTGTGTCCTGGACTGTGCAAGTGGCTGCTCCTCCGGAATAGACACGGAGTTTCCCTCGGAAGCCTCACTAGACGGGACATAACAACTAGACTCACAGAGGTTTACACCCCTCCATCTGCATGTTGTGGATTTCTTCCTAATGGTTTTGGGCGCACTGAGGGGCAAGGTATATCTGCCTCCATCCCTAGAAGAGTCACCTCTACCTTTGGCAATTTCACCGCGACCTCGCGATCGAACCATTGTCTATATCAAGACAAAGAGGATTGTTAGTTGCAAGTCATCATTCAACACAGTTAAGACTCGTGTAGGCAAGAGAGAACATTGTGGACACAGTATGGTTACTATAAATTAATATGCTGCATGAAAATGGGAACTGAGGTTTGCACTTTTATGATGTGCGGCCGCAGAAAGTAAGTGCGGACCGCATAATTTCAAGTGTGGCCGTAATTCTGGAAAAAACGTTCAGAGGCTCAAGTGCCTCTTCTCTGAAGACAGTGTGATGACCAAACTGTGGCTGTAGAATTCATCTGCGTTTTGTGGAATATAAAGTGTGGTCCACACATCTGTTTTCTCAAGAGACAAATCTCTGATAGACAATGCGGACCTAAATGTGGCCATTCTTCGAATTTTGCGGTCTGCAAAATTAAAGTCCAGCTGCAAAAGCACTTGCCTTCACCAGTTGCCCAGAACAACTAAATTGCGGACCGCACAAATTCAAGTGCAGCCGCATATTTAAAATTTTAATGAACAATCAGTCTTTTTCACTTAGATTTTGCAATTACCTTTATAAATCAGTATGGCAACATAGTATACACATCAAATCTAACTAACCCAACCCATTTGAGCATGTATTAACAATTACCCAGTATAGATCTACCCTATATGGTATAACGACCCGACCGATCATTTTGAGTATCACAGTCACGTTCTCTATTTACTGCTCAATTTATGCCTTACAGTTAATTTATAACTTATCGGGTTAGTTGACTCGGGTCCGGAAGGATTTCAGAGTGAAATGAGACACTTAGTCTCATAATTAAAAACTTAAGTTGGAAAAGTTGATCGGAATTCACTTATGTGTAAACGACCTCGGAATTGAATTCTGATGATTCCAGTAGCTCCATATAGTGATTTTGGACTTAGGAGCGTGTCCGGAAAATTGTTTGGAGGTCCGTAGTAGAATTAGACTTGAAATGCCGAAAGTTGAATTTTTGGGAAGTTTGACTGGGGGTTGACTTTTTAATAGGTCCGTTATGTCATTTATGACTTGTGTGCAAACTTTGAGGTTAATCGGACGTTATTTGATAGGTTTCGGCGTTGTTTGTGGAAATTTGAAATTTCAAAGTTCATTAGGCTTAAATTGGGGTATGATTCATGTTTTTAGTGTTGTTGGATGTGATTTGAAGACTCGACTAAGTTCGTATGATGTTTTAGGACTTGTTGGTATATTTGGTTGAGATCCCTACGGGCTTGGGCGTGTTTCGGATGGTATTCGAATTATTTTCCTTCATTTTTTGCACTGCTGGTAGCTGCTGATTTCTGGTGCTTCAAACCTTCTTCGCGATCTTGTAAGCTTATCTGGAGCAGGGGTATTTTTGTTCTATGCGGTCGCAGAGGAAGGAACGCGATCGCGTAAGTGTATTAAGCCGTGCTTCGCGAACACGTGAAGGAGGTCGTGTTCGTGTAGAAGAAATTAAGCAGTTGATGAAGGGAGGCAATTTCTCTACGCGATCACATGGGGCTAAACGCGTTCGCATAGGTTTGAGAGTCAGCGATCCGCGATCGCATGAGTGATTTCGCGCTCGCATATGGTTATTTTAGACAGTGGAAATATTGTGCTTCGCGATGACTGGGCAGAGAGTTTAAGATTTAAAAATGGGACTTCGTCCCATTTTTCATTTTTACCTATTTAGAGCTCGGAAAGAGATGATTTTTTGGAGATTTTTAAGGAAAACAACAAGGTAAGTATTCTTAACTTAATATTGGTCAAATTACTCGAATCCATGGTTGTTTTTAACATTTAATTGGTGAAATAAGTTGAAACATTATGAAAACCCTCTTGGTTTAATTTGGAGATTTGAGGGTCGAATTGATGTCGGATTTGAGTAAAATTTGTATGGTTGGACTCGTGGTATAATGGGCGTTCATATTTTGTAACTTTTGTCGGATTTCGAGACGTGGGCCTCACGGGCGAGTTTTGAGTGTAATTTCGGATTTTGTGGAAATATTAGTATTTTGATATGGAATTAATTCCTATAATTGTGTGGACTGAATCAAATTTATTGTGGCTAGATTCGAGCCGTTCGAAAGTTGTTACGCGCAGAATGGAATTTCTGGAGCATTGTTTAGCTTACTCGGGATTGGATTCGTCTTGTTCGAGGTAAGTAACTCTTCTAATCCTGGAGCTGAGAGTATGAACCCTGAATTTATGTATTATGTGAATTTTGGGAGGTGGCGCACATGCTAGGTGACGGGCGTGTGGGCATGCACTATAGAAATTGCGACGAAATTGTTTCCATGAAATTTTATAGTCAAATAATCTTGGCATTTTCTATGTAGTTTTATGTGTTGAAGAAACTAAGCTGAGAATCATGTTACAAATCACGCAGAGGCTATGTGCCAGTATTATTGAGACCCACAGAGGTCATATTGCTGTTAAATTATTTGTTAAAAATGAAATTTCATACTCAGTCATGTTCATTCATTTCATATCATCTCTCAGTCTCTATTGCTATTTATTGATACATCATATTATCATTGTTTTGGATGATTTTCATGACATTGTGAGCCCGAGAGACTGGAGAGATTGATGACTAAGTGAGGATGAGGGCCTGATTGTGAGGATAATTATGGGATCAGGTTGCACGCCGCAACAGGCCAGATTGGCTTATTATAGCACGTGAGTTGTCCGTGCGAATCCAGATATTATTATAGCATGTGAGTTGTCCGTGCGGATCCAGATATTAATATTATAGCACGTGAGTTGTCCGTGCAGCATGTGAGTTGTCCGTGCAGATTATAGCGCTTGGGCTGAAGGAGCCCCTCCGGAGTCTGTACAAACCTCCAGTGAGCCCAAGTACCTACTGAGCGCGAGTGCCGAGTGATTTGGAAGGATTGAGTGACTGTGAGGACTGAGTAACTGGGAGGAATGAGCGATTGGGAGGACTGAGTGAAATGATACTCTGAGAGTATGCATATGATTTTATCACTGAGTTGCATCGCATTGACATGCACACATGACATACAGGCATAGATATGGATATCTCCTCATGCTGTATGATATTACATCATTCATGATTTATCACACATGTTGACAGATGGGCATAGTGATGCATTTGTTTTATACGGGTTATCTGGAAAGAAAATGAAACATCTCATTTATTATTGAAAGGATTTTGGGAAAAATTATTGTTTCCAAACTTATTCATATTTTTGGCAACTTCGGTAAACGATTTGGGTTTTTACTGATGTACTTGAAAGGAAGAATTATTATTTTTGAAATCATGATTTAGCTGAGCATTTTATCTCTGAGTTACTTCTTGTATTATTTGCTTTATGTGGTTATGGACTGTTGTGGACTATTGGTTTTGGACTCGACCTTGGTACAAACTCGTCACTACTTTCAACCTAAGGTTAGGTTTGTTACTTACTCAGTACATGGGGTCGGTTGTACGGATACTATACTTCTGCACCTTGCGTGCAGATGTTGGCTGTTGATGTTGCTGTGTTCGTTGGGAGCTTGATTTGAAAATGTACCTGCATTCCCGTTGTTGTTGTCTCTTGTTCATGGTAGCCTTAGATTCATAAAACTCTGTTTATGTACTTTTCAAACAGATGATGCATTTATTTCATACCAACTTTGTAAACTCTATTCTTAGTAGCTCACGATTTGTACTACCAGTTCTTGGGAAATGTATAAGATTTAGTCATTTTCTTTTACTTAATTCTCTTGTTAAATTACATTGGAATTGGATAGTGAATAGTTGGCTTACCTAACAGGTTGGGTTAGGTGCCATCACGACTAGTTGGATTTTAGGTCTTGACACATGGACACATGGATGAACTCTAATAACAGATGGCCTAAAAAGAAATTAAAATTTCAAAATTAAACTAACACAAAGATTAACATGAAGTGAAGCATACAAAATAAAGTGAGTACACTAGGTGTGTAAGCACAAGGAGCTGTGTGTGGTTGACTGTGAAAATCTCTCAGTAAAGCTTGTAGAGCAACAATAATTGTAAGGAGGGTGAAAAGTGTAAA
>AWOL01S0019062.1:0-38073 GCA_000715115.1 Nicotiana otophora | reverse complement strand
GAGATAGAATAACAAGTACAAACCTTACTTCAACATTTGGTTCCATAACATCAATCTCAACTTTGAAATAAAAACTCAATTATCACCAGAAAATCCGTAAACACGATAAGAACGATAAATTGAACAACACTAGTATAACACATAGCAATTAGGCATAGGAATGAGACAATATAAGAAAAACTGAGAAACATGGAAAAACAGGTAAATTGGCGGAGCATAAGTACTTGTCACCTAACATATACGCCGCTCACATGGATTTCACTTAGCAAGTAATCTAAGGTTCCTAATTCCCTAAAGTCAGGGTTAGACACAACACTTACCTCGCTCCGAAGGCCACTTAATTCTCAATCACAACTTTTCCTCTAGAATTCACTTCCAAACCACTCGTATCTATTCAAAAATGACTCAATAATATTAAATATTGCTAAAGGAATCAATTACATTGCATAGATTTAGATTTCCCAAATTTTCCTGCAAAAAGTCAAAAACCGACCCCGGGCCCACTTGGTCAAAACTTGAGGTTCGGAAAAAAAATCATTTACTCATTCACCCCCGAGCCCGAATATATAATTGGTTTTGGAATCCGACCTCAAATTGAGGTCTAAATCCTCAAATTTCCGAAATCCCTAATTTCTACCCAAAACCTCTAATTCTACCCTGAAAACCTTAGATTTTAGGTTGAAATCTTGTAAAATGTAGTGAAAGATTGAAAGAAACCAGTTTAGAATCACTTACCTATGATTTGGGGAAGAAATGGTCTTTGAAAAATCGTTTCTTATGTTTTAGGTCTTGAAAATTTGGGAAATGAATGAAAACTCCCGTCCAAAAGTCATTTTGATTAGCTGTAAACGTCGCATTTGAGACCTGAGCTTTGCAAATGCGAAGGAGTCGTCACAAATGCGAAGCCCTTCACACTTCTGCTGCCTTCGCAAATGCGAAGATAAGTTCGCAAATGCGACCTTGAATCTTCGCAAATGCGACTAAATGATCGCATTTGCGATCACTGCCCTTCCCCGACTCCCTTCGCAAATGCGAAAGAAAACTCGAAATTACGAGAACTGCTGGCCTAGGCTTTTCTTCACAATTGCAATAAAAACTTCGCAATTACCATACCTGCTTGGTTCGCATTTGCGATGCCTGATCTCGCAATTGCGAGATCAGAGGCCTGCAACAGGTTCAGTTATACCAGCAAAATTTTCTAAGTTCAAAATATCTCGTGGCCTATCCGACACTCACCCGAGTCCTCGGGCCTCCAAACCAAACATGCACGCAAGTCTAAAAATATCATACGAACTTGCTCACGCGATCAAATCGCCACAATAACACCTAGAACTACGAATTTAGTACCAAATCAAATGAAATTCTCAAGAAAACTTTAAAATTCATATCTTCTCAACTAGACGTTCGAATCACGTCAAATCAACTCCGTTTCTCACCAAATTTCACAGACAAGTCTTAAATATCATAATGAACCTGTACTGGGCTCCGGAACCAGAATACGGACCCGGCACTAACAATGCCAAACATCAATCAATTCTTAAAAATAATTAATTTTCAGGTTTTTAATTTTCATCCAAAATTCATAACTTGAGCTAGGGACCTCCGAATTCGATTTCGGGCATACGCCCAGATCCCATAATTCGATACGGACCCATCGGGATCATCAAAATATGGATTCAGGCCCGTTTACAAAAAATATTGACCGAAGTCAACTAAAATCAACTTTTAAGGCATAAATTCTTATTTTCATCAATTTTCAACATAAAAGCTTTCCGGAAACCTGTCTGGACTGTGCACGCAAATCGAAAAGAGTAAAAATGAGATTTTTAAGGCTAAAACATAAGATGACCTTTTGGGTCATCACATTAATAGACGTGCAAAGGATGAAAATTGAAACATGGTCAAATAGAGGCAACCGTAATTTAGTCGACATTCATATGCCTTACCGGCTAACATCGTAAATTATTGGAAGTAGATATCCAAAAAATTATGAACTCCAGTGGCTGATACCATTCCCTTTTTCTTTACAATCATGCTATGTGTTCATGAGGTTATATTGCATTCCTCAATCGTTTTCTTGTTTATCATGCTCATGCCTCTCCAACTCCAATTCTAAAACCTGTTATATAGTGCTGCATACAAAAAACTCTAGATTATTAGTTTACTGAAGGAAAAAAAGTGATCATACCGCTAAAGCAACCTGTAAAAATAATATGATTATTTAGCTGCAATCTTGACACAAGAATATATAACTATTAAGATACATATATGAACATATACACCAAAGCTCTAAAAATAATTATTGTCACCACCTTTCAATTTTTTCAAATAATACAGGAGGCCATGGAAACAACCTCTCAAGAACCAACAAATATTTAACGAGAAGACGTATGGAATTCTAGACCAAATAAGATTTATATCCCAAAGTGTAGTAAATTGGGGACCTCTTAGTCTCCTTGTTTGAATAACCAAATGGATTGCATTGGTGATTTGATGAGCCGATAGTTTTATTTAGAAAAGACTTGGACTCTACCACTACTGAAGTACTTTTTTATTTTTGTACATTAATGTTAAAAAATATCTAATGAATAAAGAGCATAAAAGTCGATCGATATTTCGCGAATATTTTTGTTTTTCAATATTTAGTGCGAAACATTCATGCTTTTATAATTATAATATAGATTATCTATATAATAATAGTTTGCTCGATCTAAATATAGAAGGCAAACAAACATCGAAACTAGTGGCTTGATAAGAATAGTGGTTAAGCGAATCATTAATTAATAATTTTAATTTATACAATAAGATTTAATTAATTTTTGTCATAAGATTTAACTAAAAATGAGAAAGGAGGCAAGTTGTCGTCTTAAAACTTTCCTTTATGACCTACAATATGAAAGATTAACCGTCAATATATAGTCGGTATTTTGTAGACTAACACTATTACAAACCAAACTAAATCAAGCCGTATAATTGCTTGTAAACAGAATACCTCTGTTAATGTTTATCAGGAAATTTTACTAATAAATGCAATTAAAGTTTTAGTAGTAGCTAATGTCAAATTAAGTTCTAGTAAGTATCACACACCCCTCATTCTAGCAAAGATAAAAACTCTCACTTTTTTTTAAAGTTTAAGGAGGATTATTTGAGTGCCAGACTCAACACCTTCACCTCTTTCTAACTAGTTAATTCCGGTGAACTGATAAAGTTGGCCCTCTTTCATTACATGTTTAAGAATAGTTTTAAGAACTCTTAAAACGAATCCATTACCTTTTTTCTATGCAGTAAAACCGGATATTTCTAGCAATTTGGATACTTTAAGTCATGCTACAAAGACAAAAAGCAACCAAAATTTGATCCTGATTGAGTTGAAGATGATTCTCTCACATATAAGCAATCAAGTATAGATAAAGATTAATCATCACATAAGTCTCTTTATCTATATTTCTCAAAGTTATACTAGTTCAACTCTAGATATGCTGTGAAGAACGGCATTTTATACTCTAGCCCCTTATTTATATTACTCAAACTTGAGCCGGTTCAAACTTAGAAATGTAGTGAACAAAGGCCCTTTTCACACTCTACTATGGCAAATACACTTCAGTAATCACAGTAGATTTCTATAAAATTGCAGAACTCTCAGGACACCAATATAAAAAATATTCCACCAAAAAGGAAGCAATGATGCACACCATATGCAACTTTGCACTATATTTCATTTTTGTACATTAATGTTATAGAAATATCTAATGAATAAAAGGCATAAAAGTCGATCGATATTTTGTGGATATGTTTATTTTTCAACATTTAACGTGGAACATTCGTGATTTTATGATAATACTAATAATAATAATAATAATAATAATAATAATAATAATAATAATATAGATTATCTACATAATAATAGTATCTAAATATAGAAGGCAAACTAAAATCGAAACTAGTGGCTTGATAGAATAGTGGTTAACAACAACAACAACAACAACAACAACCCAGTAGGATCCCATTAATGGGGTCTGGGGAGGGTAGTATGTACGCAGACCTTACCCCTACCCCGAAAGAGTAGAGAGGTTAAGCGAATCATTAATTAATAATCTGAATTTATACAATAAGAATTTAATTAATTTTTATCTAAATATATTTATGACGGTGATGTTCGAACCATCTTGCATCCATCTTTACCATTCACAAAAACTTATGAAACGTTTTAGGAAATATTCAAGGTTAACAGAATAATTTTTTTTTCTCATCACCTAGTAATTTCATTTTTACAAAGTAGAACGTCAAAAATAACTCTATACAATTTTGAATAGTTCAAATCTATTTTGATGTTAAAAAGAAAAAGCTTCATAAATGTTCTTTTTTTCCCTTCAAATTCTCATTATTTTTCACCACTAAGTAGAATGTCAACGGTTTTATACGTTTGAATAATTCAAATATAATTTAAAGTGAAAAAATAATTTGGTCCACTTTGAGCATCCAATTTTTTAGGTACTTTCTGTTCATGGTATCTGTTAGTATCAGTCAAAGAATTTGCTCTTACTGTTAGTTATTGTTAGATCTCCCTAGTATTAAACATCGTAAATGAAATTTGTTACCCAATATTTAATTTGTTGAATGGCTGCAAACATATTTGTCTTAGAGCCCATTTGCCAAACTGCCAAAAATTAATTAAGTACTTTTCGAAAAAATACTTTTGCAGATTAGCAGTTTGTGTTTGGCCAATTCGTTTGAAAAATAATTTTTGCAATATTTGATAAGCAAATTGTATTTCGCTAATCTTTCTAAAAAAGTACTTTTGAATGTCAAATTACGATAAACGACAGTAAAAGTTTAGTTTAACATTAGCATTATTTAAAAAATAAATTTAAAATATTTATTATAAAAAACTTAATTAATTTTTTATTTTTATTTAATTAAAGTATAAAACATAAAGTAATATATATTAAAAAATTTAATCAATATAAAATATAAGTATATAAAAGCAATAATATTGGTAGGAATATATGTGCGTACAAGTTACATGTATGAAAGAGGAATTTTTTTCATTCTTATACACTATTTGAAACTTTATTACGAACAATGTCCATGTTTTGGTATTTACCCGACCTAAATACATTTTAGTTACAAAATATATACAATCCATCTTAAAGGGCTCTCAATTTAGTTATACCTTTTTTCCTTTTTTCTCTCCTCTCTCCCCTCTTCTCTCCAGATTGAACTTATATTTAGGGATTTAGAGAATCTAATCCCTCAAATCTCGACATCACAATATGCAAACACTAGATAATCTCCAAGTCGGGTAAATACAGTCACCCTCTCTTTCTCCCCATAGCTCATCTTCTACTACTTCATGGCATGGGTGAAGATTTATACAACTCACATATTAATACATTTACCCACCTCGTCACCTATACATCCACCGAAGGCAAGAGAAAACTTTATCTGGGCAATCGTAATTTGGATATAAGCATATACTTAATTAGACTAGCACGTACAAACAGAACAAGAGATACTTATTAGTACAATTTTATAAAGCAATTGTGAGACAAGTAAATTTCTTTTGTATATTTTGTATTTGATTTATACATAATAATTATATATTATACAACTTATTTATAACTTATCTACAACTTTCATACATTATTTCTACCTAGTTAAATATAACTAAAATATCATACAACTTAAATATAATTTTTATACAATATGTCTTTTGTATATTTTGTATCAAATTTATACATAGTAAAAATAAATTTCATACAACTAATTATATATTATATAACTTATCTATAACTTTCATACATTATTTCTACCCAGTTATATACAACTACAATATCATACCACTTAAATACAATTTTTATACAAATTTCATACAATATGTCTTTTGTATATTTTGTATCTGATTTATACATAGTAAAAATAAATTTCATACAACTAATTATATATTATACAACTTATCTACAACTTATTTCTATCCAATTATATACAACTATAATATCATACAACTTAAATATATGTTTTATACAATATTTAAATAAAAATATATATATAAACAACAGAATACAATTTTACTACAACTTTACTACAATTTCATAAGTATAATGTATGCCATGTCTTCTTCTTCTTCTTCTTCTTCTTCTTCTTCTTCTTCTTCTTCTTCTTCTTCTTCGAGTTTCAATCTGAAATTCAACCAAAATCAAGTCTAATCTTCACCAAAACTCCTTCAAAATTGAGATATAAACTCCAAACAATATTTTCAATTGTTTGCAACAACACTCAATCCAAACAAATAATGGTTTTTGAAAACTCAATTTCGAATTCAAAGTTTCAAAGCTTTTTAATGGCTGTCAATAATGGAGAGTCAAACATCTTCAAAATTTATTGATTGACAATTTCAATTTAAACACCAATTATGCAACATTACTGGAATTTGAACAACAATTGTACAACACCTTCAACTCTATATTACTGAAATTTCAATAAGCATGGAATTGCTGCTCTCTTTTCGTTTGCTCTACATTACTGCAATTAGGGATTGAGAGATAGAGAGAGACGTAGAGAGCGCAGGAGAGAGAGAGAGAGAGAGAGAGAGAGACATAGAGAGAGAGAGAGAGAGAGAGCAGGAGGGAGAGAGAATAAGGATGGGAAATAATTGATTCGTAATATAAAGGGATACTCATTTAATTCATAAAGTGTATATAATTGGTAAATTTGTATATAGGATGTAATTAAATTAAAACTTGAGTAGGGAGGGTAATAAAGTTTCAAATAGTGTATAGGAATGTAAAAATTCCTATGAAAAATACTATCAATTCTTGAGAAAATAACAAACTACGTAGTATTGCATTATGTCAACTATACTATATACATGCACGCCAAAAAGCCTTTTTAAAATAAAACTACAAATTAGAGATCATATAATATTAGTATACCACAAAAAAAAAAATACCTTATGAAGAAGGTGCTTGAATTTGGTGATTAGCCTTTTTATTTCAAAGAGTAATATGAGACAAAAACGAAGAAGAAATGGCGAAAGAAAAAAGAAGATAGTTATTTACATTAGAGAGATTATTCCAAGTTGGAATAAGAGAGAAGAAGAATAAAAATGCGATAAAAATAAAAAAGAGAAGAAAGGGAAGGTAGAAATAAAATAATAAAAGTTAAATTAAGAAGGAATAATTTAGGAAATATAATTTTATGGTAAGGATATTTTTGTTTTAAAAAACTAATTTTCTGCTTCTGATTCTTGGAAGAAACTAGAATTTGTAACTTCTTCCCAGAAGCATCTGCTACTCAAAAACACTTCTCTGTTTTAGCCAAACACCTCATATTTTTAAATAAATACTTTTTTGCCACACAACTTTCGACCTCCCAGAAGCTTGGCCAATACGATTGTCCGTATAAAAATTCTTATTTTAGAATGAAACATCATTAAATTTAGTTGATAGAATACAATTTTAAAGAGTAATCCCGAAATTACCGAATTGCACAAACCGAAACCGAAAAGTGAAGAATCAGTTTCGCTAAAATTCTTTCATACCGTACCAAATGTGAGTGTCCCTGAAAAGTGAAGAAAACTGCGTAGGTTTGTGAGACTTTATGAGCAAAGTGTATACGGGCGCAATCCACCTCATGGTGCATCCTACCCTCCAACAAAATAAGCCAGGCTTGCGACATGGCAACAAGGGACCGAAATCGAGCTAAAGTCCCATCGGGCCAGAAACCGGGAGTATGACTCTTGCCTTCGAGAATATCGAGGCCATGGTCCCGAAATCAGACCTAGCCTCAAACGACTTCGAAGGACATTATCAGACAATCCAGCATAGCCAACAGAAGGCCGAAGTATCCGTGACTGGCCGAATATTGCGGCGGAGATCTCGACATATATCGATAAGGAACGGGCAATCAGTTAATCAGAAGATTTTTTACCTTTTATAGAGTTGTACCTAAAATAGGACTCCCCTACTACATAAAAAGGGTCTGATAATTCATGAAACACATTATAACACGCACTAAAAAGCAATTATATTATTATTTTCTTTGTCTCCAACTCTTGTTCTTTTTCATCTATACCGGTCTTGGTGAGCTCGGTTCGAGAGTGGCTATTTCATTAAGGCAGAAGCTATCCAACTCGTGTGGTTTGAATTTATTTTGTCTTTGTTTATTCAATAGCAACTCAATTTATCGCTTTGTGTTAAATTAATCCGTGTATTCTTAAAACCATTTATAAATTTAATTATTATTCGATTTTGAGGGTAAACAGTTTGGTGCCCACCGTGGGGCTAAGGATAATAGCGGCCTAGGTATATTGGACCCTTTGAAATTCTTGAAAGGGTGGGTGAAGTAGCCTACAGGCTTGCACTACTACCTAGGCTTGCACTACTACCTAGTTTATCAACAGTTCATTCGGTGTTCCATGTGTCTATGCTTCAAAAATATCATGGTGATCTGTCCTATGTATTAGATTTCAACTCGGTCCAATTGGACAAAGATTTGACTTATGAAGAGGAGTCGGTAGCTATTCTAGCCCGGCAGGTCCGATAGTTGAGGTCTAAGAGTTTTCCTTCAGTTCGGGTGCAATGGAGAGGTCAATCAATTGAGACAGCTACCTATGAGTCCGAGTCGGAAATGCGGAGTAAATATCCACACCTTTTCACTAGCTGAGGTACTTTTCTAATTATGTTCGAGGACGAACGTTTGTTTTAGAGGTGAAGAGTGTGATGACCCAAAAATGTTATCTTTAATTTAAATATTCGTTTATGTGTTCTAAGACCTCAAATAGCACTATTTATCATTCCTTGACTTGCGTGCACAGTCCGAATAATTTTCAGGAAAGTGTTTTAAGACAAATTGATTAAAATGTGAAATAGAACTTTAAAACTCAACTGAGATGACTCAGTCAATATTTTGAGCAAACAGACTCGGATTAGTATTTTGACAGTTCCAGTAGGTTCGTATTGTGATCTGAGACTTGGGCATATGCCCAGAATTGAATTCGGAGGTCCCTAGCTCAAATCATCGCCATTTAACGAAAACTAGAAATCTAAAGGCTAAAGGTTTCCAAAGTTTGACCACGGATTTGACTTTATTGATATCAGACTCGGATTGAGATTCTGAAAATTGGAATAGCTCTGTTATGTCATTTATGAATTGTGTGCCAAATTTGAAGTCATTCCATATTCGTTTAATATGTTTTAGCATGAGTTTTGCAAAGTGAAAACTTTGAAAAATCAAAAGTCTAAATTGAGGTGTGAATTGTAATTTCGATGTTGTTTGACGTGATTTGAAACCCAGAGTAAGTCCGCATTATGTTATGGGACTTATTGGAATATTCAGACGAGGTCCCGAGGTGCTCGGATGAGTTTCGGACGCATTTCGGACTATTTTTGTTCAAGAACACAGGTCTGGTTCTGGTGCGTCGCACCTGCGTAATTTTGGCAGCAGGTGCAAGGCCGCTTCTGCGACGTGGGAACTGGTCACCTCCTGACCGCTCTTGCGGTGCATTTTGCGCAAGAGCGATGCCGCTTTGATGGCTGAGAGACCGCAAATGCGGAGGTCTCGCTTTTGCGCCTTCCTTCGCGCTTCTGCGCAGTCGCTTCTGCGATGTGAAGGACCACAGATGTCAATATTCATCGTTTATTTCGGATTTAGATGGAATAAATTGGGATTTTTATAAAATCTTCCAAAAAATTGTAAAATGAAGATTTCAAAGCTAATCCAATGTCGGAATTCGATAATTGTTGTATGGTTGAACTCGTATCGGAACGGGTGTTCAGTTTTGGTAAATTTTTTTGGGATTCGAGATGTGGGTCCCTGTAATGACCCAAAAATATTATCTTTAATTTAAATGTTCATTTCTGTGGTTTATGAAGATGTTGAAGCTTACCTGCTATGAGTTACGTATCACCTGAATAATTGATGTTAATGGTGTTCTTTTTCTAGTAATATATTGCTTGTTATGCCATTGTTAGTATTATTTTCATGTTGTGTTACATTGATTGGATTATGTATGTGTTGTTAGGATTGGTTTCTGGGATTTTCTGGCAGGTGGATAGGCCCAGTTACAAAGGAAACTCTGGCAAACTTTCTTAAAGATTTAGGAGTTAGTCAAATTTGGGAGCATGAGATGTGTGAGAGAAGAGATGTGTTATGTTAGGTATTTGGGGCGGACTTTAATTCTCATTTGAGGGCGAATAATCCTAAGTGGGGGAGAATGTAATGTCCCGTAAACTTTCGCCGAGAAATTTAAGGTTTCGTGGTGCCAAGGTAGGCTAATGTATTGTATTTTCGGACTTATTGGGTTGAACAGTGCGTTGGGGAGTTGAATCATTTCGACCTCGCGAAGCCAGGTCTGTAGCGCGCTAGACCGTGCTATATCCCTCGTGAAGCCTGGTATTTAGCTCACTATAGAGCTGCGAAGCCTGGTATTTCGCTTGCTACAGAGCTCGCGAAGCCTGGCCTGTAGCTCGCTACAGAGCGTGCCTAGCCTAGTCTATAGCCCGGTCCGGAATTAGGAGTGTTTTAATAACCCGACCCCCATTTCATTAAACTCATTTAGGGGTTCATATTGTGGGTATTTTTCTAGTGTTTTAGAGAGGGGAGAGCGATTCTAGAGAGAGGAAAGGAAGGACTAAGGATTTCACTACTCTCCCTCGAATCAAACCTTGAAATCGCATCAAAGGTTTGCTAGAGCTTCAAAGAGGTAACAATTTCTTTTCCCAATCCTTCAATTTCGAAATCCAACTAGAAATAGGTAATATAAGGTTTGTGGGAAGATTGTTGAGTTCAAATGGGTAAAGATTGAGTTGAAAATGGTAGAAATCTTTAAAGACTTTAATTGAGGATTTGAAAGGCAATCCGATGTCGGAATTCGATAATATTTAGATGGTTAAACTCGTATCGGAACTGATGTTCGGATTTCGTGATTTTTTTCGGGATTTAAGACGTGGGTCCCACTATCGATGTTTTAGATGAATTTCGGATTTTAATTCGGAAAACTAGTAAATTCATATGGGATAATCTTACAATTTGTATTGAGTATATTGAATTGTTTATGACTAGATTTGAGGATTTCGGACACTAATTCGCGAGGCAAGGGTGTATTAGAATCTTAAATTTGGTTGCAAAGCGAGGTAAGTGTCGTGGTTAACCTTGACTTGAGGGAATAAAACCCTTGAATTATTTGCTACGTGAATTTCATGTGTAACAATGTATAGGCAAGGTGACGAGTGCCTATACTTTGTCAAATTAATTGTTTGTATAATTATTTTAAAAAAATCATAAATTATTTTAAGACACGAATTAAATGTTGTAATAATTATTTCTCTCATATTCCTTGTCAATTATTAATTCTTGAATACATGCAGTAATTGTTACATGCTTAGTTGAATTATGTGTCTTAATTGCTACTTGACATTTAGCATATTAAATACTAAATTACCTATTTTCTCCCTAATTTTTACCATTAATTGCTACTTGTCATTATTTGTTTCCTAAATAAATCATAATTTTTGTGTGCCTTGTTGCCTAATAATTTCTTATTAAATGTGGTATTTATTGGAGTATTTTTACATTTAAGAATTGTTAAGTTACATTGTTGGAGCGGGAATGCACGCCGCAACGGATTTATGTTACGTTTATATTGTTGGAGAGGGTTGCACGCCGCAACGGATTTATTAAAAATTTATATTATTAGAGCGGGCTGCACGCCGCAACGGAACTAAACTGAAAGATTATATTGTTGGATCGGTTGCACGCCGTAACGGATTATATTTTAAGTTTATATTATAGGAGTGGGTTGCACGCCGCAACGGAAATTTATTGAAGAATTATATTGTTGGAGCGGGTTGCACGCCGCAATGAAAATTGATTGAAATAGTAATTAGTTATAACTAACAAGTTGGCTTCAACTGTTGAAATTAGTTACATGTTTTATTTCTATTATTGTTGTTATTACTATTATTGCGTACAAGTTAATGTAAGTGACCTGCCTTAGCCTCGTCACTACTTCGTCGAGATTAGGCTCGGCACTTACAAAGTACGTGGGGTCGATTGTACTCATACTACACTCTGCACTTCTTGTGCAGATACCGGAGTTGGTCCTAGCGGCGTATAACAGATTTGCTCGGATTCAGCTATTCGCAGGAGACTTGGGGTATAACTGCATGGCGATCGCAGTTCCAAAGTCCCCTTCTACTTTATTTTTAGCTGTGTGCTTTCTTTCAGACCACTTTATTTTTTATTCAGACCATTGTTTGTATTATTCTAGAAGTTCGTGCACTTGTGACTCCAGTTCTGGGATTGTATTTAGACATCGCTATTACTATGGTGTATTCACGTTATTTCAGACTTTATTTCCATATTTATTTCTTTGTTATTAATTAATTTAAAAATTGTGTTAAAATGGCTAATATTATTCTAACGTTGGCTTGCCTAGCAAGTGAAATGTTAGGTGTCACCACGGTCCCGAAGGTGGGAATTTCGGGTCGTGACTGTCCCATTGTCGATTTTTAAAATGAATTTCGGATTTTAATCAGAAAAATTAGTAAATTCATATGGAATCAATTTCTGCAATTTTTATTGAGTATATTGAATTATTTATTAATAGATTTGAGAATTTCAGACACGACTTCGTGATGCAAGGGTTTATTGGTGTAATGACCTGATCGGTCGTTTTGAGCTCTATTGCGTCATTCAGCGGTTTGAGACCCTGAGCAGCTTCACTTCAGGTATTATGACTTGTACGTATGGTCGGAATTTAATTTTGGGAAGTTCGGAGTTGATTTGGAAAGAAAATTCTAATTTTCGAAACCTTAAGTTGGAGGAATTCACAAAAGTGTGATTTTTGAGTAAACAACCTCGGAATTGGGATTTGAAAGTTCTAACAGGTTCGTATGATGATTTTGGACTTGGGCGTATGCCCGGAACGGGGTTTGGATGACCCTGGAGTGTTTCAGCGCCTATTATGGAAGTTGGCATTTTGGAAGAATTCTTTAAATTTGAGTTGAAGTGCATTTCAATGCTATCGATGTCCGTTTGGGATTCTGAGTCTGGGAATAGATCCGTATGGTTATTATGGTATTGGAAGCGCGTCCGGATGTGGATTTGGAGGCCCGTAGGTCATTTCGGGGTCATTTGGCGAAAGTTGGAAATTTGGTTAATTTTGAGAAGTTTGACCGGGCGTGAACTTTTTGATATCGGGGTCGGATTCCGATTCCCGAAGTTGGAGTAGGTCTGTAATGTCAAATGTGATTTGTGTGCAACATTTGACATAAATCGGGCATGATTTGATAGGTTTCGGCACCGAATGTAGATGTTTGAAGTTTTAAAGTTCATTAAGCTCGAATTGGGGTGTGATTCATGATTTTGATGTTGTTTGATGTGATTTGAGGCCTCAAGCAGGTCCGTGTTATGTTGTGGGACAGGTTTGTGTGATTGGACGGGTTCCCGGGGGCCTCGGGTGTGTTTCGAGGTAGTTTCGGACCACAACGGAATGATTTGCTGTTGTTGTTGCTAGTATCTAGTTTCCTTCTTCGCAATTCGAAGGGAATCCCGCGTTCACGAAGAGGAACTTTGAGGCTGCTGGGATTTGGCCTTCACGAATGCGAGGTAGTGGACGTGAACGCGAGGCAGTAGCTGGGCAATTCTTCGCGAACGTGGCCAACGCGACGCGAACACAAAGAGGAAAGGAGGGAGCTGGGTCTAAGGCCAATTGGCATACACGAACGCGTAGAGGGGTACGCGAATGCGAAGGGGCGGGTCAGGTGACCTTCGCGAATGCGAAGAGAGATTTCTGGGCAGTGAGTTGTTTTAAAACGGGATTTTGGCCATTTTCACTTCATTTCCTCCATGGGAGCCGGTCTTGGAGCGATTTTGGAGCTCCATCTTCATCATCTATGTCAAAGAAAGTGATTCTCACCTATTGGAAGTTAAATACTTGGATTATATATGGATTTAGACTTGAAAATTTGTGAAAATTTGGGATTTTGAAGAAAACCCTAGAAATTAGTATTTTTGGATTCTGACCACGAATTTGGGCATGGCATTAGAAAAAAATTATATATTTGTGTTCGTGAGATTATGGGTAAAGTTTATCTTCAAAAGTATTTGGAATCCGGGCACGTGGGCCCGAGTGTGATTTTTATCAACTTTTCAAGCGGAGTGGGAAATTTGTTTAAATCGAATTGTTGTGAGTATTAGAGTATATTGTTATGGATTTGCACATATATTGACTAGTTTTGGAGCGTTGGCCATCGGTTTGAGTTGTTGGAAAGGCTTGGGAGCCGGCTATGGAACTTCGAAGCGAGGTAAGTCTCTTTTCTAATCTTGGAAGAGGGAAATAACCCCATAGGTTAAATAATACAATATGTGCTTCTATTTGTGGGGGCTACGTATGCATGAGGTGACGAGAGTCCATGCGTAGCTACTATTATGCTAAGTCCGGGTTGTTTAGGACCCAAATCATGTTATAATTGCAATATTTTCAACCTTATTGTTAATGTAAATTACTTAAATCATACTGAACTTAGTAAATAAATTTTTAAAAGGTTAAACTTCGTATTCCTTGACCGTTAAATGAGAATTGACATTTTCTTCGATAGTTGCTCCTTAAAGAATTCTTGATTGACTGTTGAATGTGTTTATCTTTTGTGGAGCGGGCCGAACACCTCGACAGATTAAATAGATGCATCTTTGGTTCACGTCGTTCGACCCTCGGCAGTGCACTGTTTAAATATTATGTTGAAGTGGGACGTACGACCTCGGTATGATTGCACATGATTTAATTGATTGCTTTGGAAACTATAATAAATGATATTGCCTCCTTTGCCTGAGGTAAATTGTTAAATAATAGGAAATAAATTTGTAGATTTCTTAATTATAAAAGAACTGCTTACTGACTTAAAAATATTGAGCTTGCAACCATTTTATATAAAATTCATGCTTAATTATATCATTGATATTTTATTTATAGTCATCATAAGTGTCGAAGTCGACCTCTCGTCACTACTTCTTCAGGGTTAGGCGGGATACTTATTGGGTACGCTTTGACTTACGTACTCATGCTACGCTTGTTGCACGTTTTGTGTAGGTGCATATATGTCTAGTGGCCTTGTGGGCGCAGAGGCGCGGTTATTGTTGGATTGGGTTGCACGCCGCAACGGATTATATTTTAAGTTTATATTATTGGAGCGGGCTGCATGCCGTAACGGAAATTTATTGAAGAATTATATTGTTGCAGCATGTTGCACTCCGCAATAGAAATTAATTGAAATAGTAATTGGTTATGACTAACGAGTTGGTTTCAACTCTTGAAATTAGTTACATGCTTTATTTCTATTATTGTTGTTATTACTATTATTGCGTACAAGTTAATGTAAGTGACCTGCCTTAGCCTCGTCACTACTTCATCGAGGTTAGGCTCGGCACTTACAGAGTATGTTGGGTCGATTGTACTCATACTACACTCTGCAATTCTTGTGCAGATACCGGAGTTGGTCCTAGCGGCGTATAGCAGATTTGCTCGGATTCAGCTATTCGTAGGAGACTTGGGGTATAACTGCATAGCGTTCGCAGTTCCAAAGTCCCCCTGAATTCACAGGAGACTTGGGGTATAACTGCATAGCGTTCGCAGTTCCAAAGTCCCCTTCTACTTTATTGTTAGCTGTGTGCTTTCTTTCAGACCACATTATGTTTTATTCAAACCATTGTTTGTATTATTCTAGAAGCTCGTGCACTTGTGACTCCATTTCTGGGATTGTATTTAGACATCGCTATTACTATGGAGTATTCACTTTATTTCAGACTTTATTTCCGCATTTGTTTCTTTGTTATTAATTAATTTAAAAATTATGTTAAAATGGCTTATATTATTCTAACATTGGCTTGCCTAGCAAGTGAAATGTTAGGCGCCACCACGATCCCGAAAGTGGAAATTTTGGGTCGTGACTGTCCCACTGTCGATTTTTAAAATGAATTTCAAATTTTAATTAGGAAAATTAGTAAATTCCTATGGAATCAAGTCCTGCGATTTTTATTGATTATATTGAATGATTTATGACTAGATTTGAGGATTTCAGACACGACTTCGCGAGGCAAAGGTTTATTGGTGTAACGACCCGACCAGTCGTTTTGAGCTCTAGTGCGTCATTCAGCGGTTTGAGATCCTGGAAAACTTCACTTCAGGTATTATTACTTGTACGTATAGTCGGAATATAATTTCGGGAAGTTCGGAGTTGATTTGGAAAGAAAATTCTAATTTCGGAAGCCTTAAGTTGGAGGAATTGACTAAAGTGTGATTTTTGAGTAAACGACCTCGGAATCGGGATTTGAAGGTTCCAACAGGTTCGAATGATGATTTTGGACTTGGGCGTATGCCCGGAACGGGTTTTGGATGACCCTGGAGCATTTTGAGCACATATTATGGAAGTTGGCATTTTGGAAGAATTCCCTAAATTTGAGTTGAAGTGCATTTCAATGCTATCGATGTCTGTTTGGGATTCTGAGTCTGGGAATAGTTCCGTGTGGTGATTATGGTATTGGGAGCGCGTCCGGATGTGGATTTGGAGGCCCGTAGGTCATTTCGGGGTCATTTGGCGAAAGTTGGAAATTTGGTTAATTTTGAGAAGTTTGACCAGGAGTGGACTTTTTGATATCAGGGTCGGATTCCGATGCCAGAAGTTGGAGTAGGTCTATAATGTCAAAATGTGACTTGTGTGCAAATATTTGAGGTCAATCGGGCGTGATTTGATAGGTTTCGGCACCGAATGTAGATGTTTGAAGTTCTAAAGTTCATTAAGCTCGAATTGGAGTGTGATTCATGATTTTGATGTTGTTTGATGTGATTTGAGGCCTTGAGCAGGTCCGTGTTATATTGTCGGACTCGTTTGTGTGATTGGACGGGGTCCCGGGGGCCTCGGGTGTGTTTCGGGGTAGTTTCGGACCAAAATAGAATGATTTGCTACTGTTGTTGCTGGTATCTGGTTTCCTTCTTTGCGAACGCGAAGGGAGTCCCGCGTTCACAAAGAGGAACTTTGAGGCTACTGGGATTTGGCCTTCGCGAATGCGAGGTAGTGGACGCAAACGCGAGGCAGTAGTTGGGCAATTCTTCGCGAACACGGCCAAGGCGACCAAACGCGAAGAGGAAAGGAGAGAGCTGGGCCTAAGGCTATTTGGCCTACACGAACGCGTAGAGGGGTACGCGAATGCGAAGGGGCGGGTCAGGTGGCCTTCGCGAACGCGATCAAAGGGTCGCGAACGCAAAGAGAGCTTTCTGGGCAGTGAGTTGTTTTTAAAACCGGATTTTAACCATTTTCACTTCATTTTCTCCATGGAAGCCGGTCTTGGAGCTCCATCTTCATCATCTATGTCAAGGTAAGTGATTCCCACCTATTGCAAGTTAAATACTTGGATTATATATGGATTTAGACTTGAAAATATGTGGAAATTTGGGATTTTTAAGAAAAACCTAAAAATTGATATTTTGGATTTTGACCACGAATTTGGGCATTGAATTGGAAATAAATTATATATTTGAGTTCGTAAGGTTATGGGTAAAGTTTATCTTCGAAATTTTTTGGAATCCAGACACGTGGGCCCGAGGGTGATTTTTATCAAATTTTCGAGCGGAGTTGGGAATCTGTTTAAATCGAATTATTGCGAGTATTAGAGTATATTTTTATGCGTTTGCACATTTATTGACTAGTTTTGGAGTGTTGGCCATCGGTTTGAGTTGGTGGAAAGGCTTGGGAGCCGGCTATGGAACTTCAGAGCGAGGTAAGTCTCTTTTCTAACCTTGTAAGAGGAAAATAACCCTATAGGTGAAATAATACGATATGTGCTTCTATTTGTGGGGGCTACGTACGCACGGTGTGACGAGAGTCCATGCGTAGCTACTATTATGCTAAGTCCGGGTTGTCTAGGACCCAAATCATGCTATACTTGCGATATTTGCAACCTTATTGTTAATTTAAATTACTTAAATCATACTGAACTTAGTAAATGCATTTTTAAAAGGTTAAACTTCGTTTTCCTTGACCGTTAAATGAGAATTGACATTTTCTTCGATAATTGCTCCTTAAAGAATTCTTGATTGACTGTTGAATGTGTTTATATTTTGTGGAGCGGGCCGAACGCCTCGATGGATTAAATAGATGCATCTATGGTTTGCGTCGTTCGACCCTCGGCAGTGCACAGTTTAACTATTATGTTGGAGCGGGCCGTACAACCTCGGTTTGATTGCGCATGATTTAATTGATTGCTTTGGAAATTACAATAAATGATATTTCCTCCTTGGCCTGAGATAAATTGTTAAATAATGGGAAATAAATTTGTAAATTTCTTAAATATAAAAGAACTGCTTACTGACTTAAAAACATTGAGCTTGCAACCATTTTATATAAAATCCATGCTTAATTATCTCATTGATATTTTATTTATAGTCATATTAAGTGTCGAAGTTGACCCCTCGTCACTACTTCTTCGGGGTTAGGCGGGATACTTACTGGGTACACTTTGATTTACGTACTCATGCTACACTTGTTGCACGTTTTGTGCAGGTGCATATATGTCTAGTGGCCTTGTGGGCGCGGAGGTACGGTTATGGCACGGACTTAGGTGAGCTGCATTCTATACAACGATCCATAGTCGGCAGAGTCTCCTTCAGAGTACTTACATTTTTCCTGTCCAATTGGTATTCCGGAGAGCTGTTGTATTTTATTTTTATATTCCTAGTTAATACTCATGCACTTGTGACACCGGGTTCTGGGATGATTATGGGTTGTTCTGTATTGAATTTGTTAAAAATATTATTATGTATTCTGAAAATTCCACTTTTGCTATTTAATTGAAGGAAAATATGATTTCAAAAATATTAAAATGAGAACCTAATTAAGTATTTATTGTTGGCTTGCCTGACAGTGGTGTCCGACGCCATCACGGCCCTTTATGGACTTTGGGTCGTGACAACATGGTATCAGAGCACTAGGTTCACTTAGGTCTCACGAGTCATGAACAAGTCTAGTAAAGTCTTGCGGATCGGTACAGAGACGTCTGTCCTTATATTCGAGAGGCTACAGGACTGTTAGGAGCACTTCCTTTCTTGATTCCTCATCGTCCGATTTGATTCTTTTAAGGCTTATGCCTTCATTTCCTTCCTATTCGATCTTATGCAACGGGAAGTGCCTGCTATAAATTGAGAATCTGGAATTTTTAATGGTACTACAGATGTGGTGCATGGTGTTTTTCCCTGCATATTTGATTGGGCTATTGTCGTCGCCTTGCGGAAGGTCGTTCTATCGTTTCAGCTCGGTATCAGTAATACCTAAGGTTTTGAGATTTGGCATTGATTGTTATGACGATTCATGTGTTGTTATTGCACCGTGTTTGTATAAGGGTAGGATGCTTGTCTATGCGTCGAAGCATTGAATGACTTGGAAGGAGGTTTACTCAGTGCATAATTCAGAGATCCAGTATTTTATTTTCGGTGAAGGAAAGGCAATCAGACTATGAATATTCAGGGTTGGGTTGATGGAGTGACGAGATTTGCTATTTTTGAGTATGGTAGAATTTTAATCAATACTTTGGTGTCGTCGTCCTTGATTGAATGTGTTAAGTTCGTCGGTGTTATGGTCTTCATCAATTTGCCTTCAGGTGTCGGGGAAGCGGCTGTCAGAGATCGCAGTGTGTGGTGGTTCAGGATTGAATCGGTGTTCCGGGTGTTGAGGGCTCAAGGAAGATGATCTTCGGGGAAGTCCAAAGTTGGTGGAGATCTATTGGTTCAAGTGCTACAAAGATAGATATTGATTTAAGAAAATAACTGGGCAGCGAAGGATGAGGAAGGACATGTGGGAGGTGTCTCACGATGGTTACACTTCTAGAAGGCCAAGTGTGAGAAACAGGAGTCGAGTAGTTGCTTTGGAGAGGGTTTGACCAAAGTGGGAGAATGACAAAGTATTAGATGGGTTCTGTAGTAGGATAGCTACATGCCTTGGGGAAAGTTTGGAGTGATTGGGATTCATGGTGGACAGTGACTAGGTCTACGGGTTTAATTTGGAATATTGGCTGCTATATTGAGGAAGACTGGATGTGACAGGAGGGGGTAGCTTAATATGAAAAAGGATAAAACATGACTTTGGATTGAAATGTATCGTCACACGTTTAGTTGATGCTAGTGGGGAGTGAACGAGCTTGTACAGCTAGGGAATGAGCACGGGCTCAGGATGGTTTGTTGGCTTCGTGGTAATTGTACTCGGTGCAGCGTGGTTGGAGGATGTCGGCATTGAATTTCCACATATGGGATATCTCCTGTGAGCAGGTTAACGGTTGTGTGGTGTTGATAAAGCTTCTATGAAGAATTTTACTAGCTATCCGATAAGAGGTTGAATATGTAAATGTGGCTAGTGACTCAAAGTATTCATGAAATGGTTAACAGGAAGATTTCGAGGAATTTGGCGGGTTGATTGTGCAAGATCATGTCAATAGGAGATAAGGAATCTTGGTGAGTTCCAGGTTTATGCAATGGTAGCTTCAGGCTAAGTGGGAGAGCCCCACCGTCTATGATTGGATTGTGTAATTGTCAACTAGTGCGGTTTTTGGTTATCAGTGTATTGATGGGTCGCCACGACTAAGATAAGAGAACATCAGCGGTAATTTGAGCAAAGGATTGAGGAATGTATGCTATAGTTGGCCTTATTGACTCATGTTCAGGCTTTGGGTAGATTCAAGATTTATGCTTCGTGTAGAGGTGATTTACAAAGAAAGTGATCCAGCCGGGTGCTTCTTTGAGAGGGAATTCATGTGCTAGTGTAGCCTTTGAGTTTGATTATATTCGGGACTAAGTCAGAGTGGGTGACTCTCAATAACGGTCCTAGTGGATTCAAAAGTTAAAGTGTGGTGCCTAAGAATTTCGAGTCCATAGTATGGTTAAGTATTGAGCTGTTGCAGCGGATTATAAAAGGGGCTTGGAGTGTTCTATGTTATCTTCGGTATGCGGTGTAGTAGTGGAAGAATGGGAGAAAATAACTTCGGAATCATAGGAAAATTATCAGAACGAGTGTGCCCGTTGAATATGCGAATATACGCACAAGGAAAGTATGTGATTGTTCGTGGGTTTTGAGACAACATGGTCTCGTGAAATAAGGCCACTCCGTATTAGTGTGTATTTGGGTTCGTTATGTTTTATATGGAGCTATTATTATTGCTAAGGCAAGTCCAGAGTAAATTAGAAGAAGTCGAATTCGGTTGCAATAGTTGAATTGGCATGATGGTGGCAATGATTAGTTCCTTCAGGATGTTAAGTATACATGTGATTTGTGGCAGTACGTGCGAGGTTTGACAGCCTCCGTAATTGATCTTATTTGGAGGCATTCGAGAATTATGGCATGTTATGTGTAGATGGAGCCCGGAAGAATTATGGTGGTTTAGACCACCACTCGAGGTTTGTATTTTCTGCGGTTATGGGAATTCAGTCACGTGTGGCTATGGTTCTCCTGAAATGAGTTAAGTAAAAGGTTTCTATATGATGAAGTGTTTATCCTACTAGTAGGTTAGGGGTTATTATGGAATTCTGGTACTCTCACGTATTGGCATGTTAGGTGCAGTGAGCGACATAGGAAATTGGAAGCTGAGGATCAAGGTTGCGGTTCGGTGTTGACAAGAATATCATGAGCTTGGATGATCAAGGAAGAATTTAGATGTTTAGAGTGAGCCAGTATTGTCTTTAGCGTCACCTGAGATTGGTGTCCTGTGTAAGAGGCTTGGTGTAACGATTTGCGGCTTCTTGATTTTCTTTACAACATTAGTGTGGTCGGTGGTATGGATGTACAGACTTGTTACCTGGTGTGGAAGGTCGTGGGAGCGTATCCCACGGGAAAATTGTATAAATGTGACATGTAGTCACTTGATTGATTAAAGATTGGAACCAAGTATGGATATTTGGTACTATAGCTAATGTGAGAGTATAGGCCTGAAAGGCGCTCTATTCAGTTGGTTGTGAATTGTGGAAGTTGTTCCAGATTTGACGACTATTCTTATGTGTCATGGGAAAAGGGTTGTTGTGGATCCTTGGAAGGTTATTAGCCCAGTGCGGTACGATCAGAATCGACTTGAGGTCTGTGGATGGATCTAAATGTGAATGCGGGCTCTATATCCGGCCAAATGTGTTCATTTCAGCATAGCGTTGTTTTCGGAGGGGTCTTCGGGCCTTGGATGATATTTCTGTTGTCGGCCTTTCCGTGTAGTCTTTATTGTGGCATGTTGGTTACGAGGTGATTTGATTATTCGCACTCGTATTGGGATCCCGTATAGTTTGTTGTGTTATATGAACAGGATGGCTCTCGAGATGCGGGGTCATTTATTACACCTTAGTTGTGCTTGAGTTTTATAGCGTATGACACTACCCGTCTCCCCAGGATTTGTATTATGCACTTAGTTTGCCTATGGTTGATATTCGGGCGATTTCGTGAGTATGAACGTTACGACTCGATGTGTGTTTTCCTTAGATTATTATGTGTGGATCGGGTGGCACGCCGCCACAGGTATATAGTTGGATCGGGTGGCACGCCACCACAGATATGTTATTTGGACCGGGTGGCACGCCGCCACGGGTATCATGGTTGGATCGGGTTGCACGCCGCAACGGTGTCGTGTGTGGGTCGGGTTGCGCGCCGCAACAGTATGTTATTGGGTACAGTTTCCCACGTCTATTATTGGGTCGTTTCCTGAGCAAGGTTCATAAGATCTTTTCGGTTGTTAAAATTAGTTATGTGGGTTGAGTAGATCCTTTCAGAGTTCGTTTCCTTATGTATCACATTCGAGTTTGTAGCTTGTTGGCACATTGTGACATCATACGAGATTTTTGCAGTGTCTGAGGTGGCTTATTACCTGAGCAGCTTGTACTAGGTGAGACGAGATTATTAGACATGGGGTCAGTGCGATCAGAGTTATATGAAGCATATTAAAGAGTAAATATTATTGTTCAGTCCATAATGAGGTAATGGTTCTTGTCGAGATGAGAGACTCCATAAATTGTGATTTGGCAGGTGGTTATGAGTTCTACAGATCTTCTTTGTCGTGGCAGTATTGCAAGAGTTGGAACAAGACTTATATGAGTCATGAGGTGTGTTGTGAGCATGAGATTCGTGGGATTTCGGCTATTCTTGTCAGAGAATGTTATTATGGTCGTGTGAATAACGCAGTGCATGGTAAGAATTCAGTAAGGGTATACAATCATGTATTGGTACAACACATAGTGATTGAAACGGTGTTCGTATCTTGGAAGAAGTCCTGGTAGAGGGTTTCAGGTGTTGGAATTTGGCTCTAAGGCTTATTTGGCAAAATAAAGTGGAAGATCTTCGGATTGGCTCGAGCTAATGTGCTCAACTGAGTTGCGGTAGCACGGGTAGGTGCACGAAGTGTTAAACAGCGATTTCAGACAACACCAGAGCAGTTCTTAGCACGTTCGCGGACGAACGTATGTTTAAGTGGGAGAGAATGTAATGACCCGGCCAGTCGTTTTGAGATCTAGTACGTCATTCAGCGATTTTAGACCCTGAGCAGCCTCACTTCAGGTATTATGACTTGTACGTATAGTCGGAATTTAATTTCGAGAAGTTCGGAGTTGATTTGGAAAGAAAATTCTAATTTCGGAAGCCTTAAGTTGTAGGAATTGACTAAAGTGTGATTGTTGAGTAAACGGCCTCGGAATTGGGATTTAAAGGTTTCAACAGGTTCGTATGATGATTTTGGACTTGGGCGTATACCCGTAGCGGGTTTTGGATGACCCGGGAGAGTTTCAGTGCCTATTATGGAAGTTGGTATTTTGGAAGAATTCCCTAAATTTGAGTTGAAGTGAATTTCAATGCTATAGATGTCTGTTTGGGATTTTGAGTTTGGGAATAGCTCCGTATGGTGATTTTGATAATTGGAGCGCGTCCGGATGTGGATTTGGAGGCCCGTAGGTCATCTCGGTGTCATTTGGCGAAAGTTGGAAATATTGTTAATTTTGAGAAGTTTGCCCGGGAGTGAACGTTTTTATATCGGGGTAGGATTCTGATTCCGGAAGTTCGAGTAGGTCCATAATGTCAAATGTGAGTTGTGTGCAAAATTTAAGGTCAATCTGGCGTGATTTGATAGGTTTCGGCACCGAATGTAGAAGTTTGAAGTTCTAAAGTTTATTAAGCTCGAATTGGGGTGTGATTCATGATTTTGATATTGTTTAATGTGATTTGAGGCCTCGACCAGGTCCGTGTTATGTTGTGGGACTGGTTTGTGTGATTGGACGGGATCCCGGGGGCCTCTGGTGTGTTTCAGGGTAGTTTCGGACCAAAACAGAATGATTTGCTGATGTTGTTGTTGGTATCTGGTTTCCTTCTTCACGAACACGAAGGGAGTCCCGCGTTCGCGAAGAGGAACTTTGAGGCTGCTGGGATTTGGCCTTCGTGAACGCGAGGCAGTGGACGCAAATGCGAGGCAGTAGATGGGCAAGTCTTCACGAACGCGGCCAAGGCAACGCGAACGCAAAGAGGAAAGGAGGGAGATGGGCCTAAGGCCATTTGCCCTACGCGAACGCGTAGAGGGTTACGCGGACGTGAAGGGGCGGGTCAGCTGGCCTTCACGAACGGGATCAAAGGGTCGCGAACGTGAAGAGAGATTTCTGGGCAGTGAGTTATTTTAAAATGAGATTTTGGCCATTTTTACTTGATTTCCTCCATGGGAGCCGGTCTTGGAGCGATTTTGGAGCTCCATCTATGTCAAGGTAAGTGATGCTCACCTATTGCAAGTTAAATACTTGGATTATAGATGGATTTAGACTTGAAAATTTGTGAAAATATGGGATTTTGAAGAAAAACCTAGAAATAGGTATTTTTGGATTTTGACCACAAATTTGGGCATGGAATTGGAAATAAATTATATATTTGAGTTCGTGAGGTTATGGGTAAAGTTTATCTTCGAATATTTTCGGAATCCGGGCATTTGGGCCCGAGGGTGCTTTTTATTTACTTTTCGAGCGGAGTTGAGAATTTGTTTAAATCGAATTGTTGTGAGTATTAGAGTATATTTGTATGGGTTTGCATATTTATTGACTAGTTTTGGAGTGTTGGGCATCGGTTTGAGTTGTTGGAAAGGCTTGGGAGCCGGCTATGGAACTTCGGAGCAAGGTAAGTCTCCATTCTAACCTTGTAAGAGGAAATAACCCCATAGGTGAAATAATACGATACATGCTTCTATTTGTGGGGGCTACGTACGCACGAGGTGACGAGAGTCCATGCGTAGCTACTATTATGCTAAGTCCGGATAGTCTAGGATCCAAATCATACTATACTACTGTGATATTTGCAACCTTATTGTTAATTTAAATAACTTAAATCATACTGAACTTAGTAAATGAATTTTTAAAAGGTTAAACTTGGTTTTCCTTGACCGTTAAATGAGAATTGACATTTTCTTGGATAATTGATCCTTAAAGAATTCTTGATTGACTATTGAATTTATTTATATTTTGTGAAGCGGGCCGAACGTCTCGGTATATTAAATAGATGTATCTATGATTCGCGTCGTTCGGCCATCGGTAATGCACAGTTTAAATATTATATTGAAGCGGGTCGTACGACCTCGGTATGATTGCGCATGATTTAATTTATTGCTTTGGAAATTACAATAAATGATATTGCTTCATTGGCCTCAGATAAATTGTTAAATAATGGGAAATAAATTTGGAGATTTCTTAATTATAAAAGAACTGCTTACTAACTTAAAAATATTGAGCTTGCAACCGTTTTATATAAAATTCATGCTTAATTATATCATTGATATTTTATTTATAGCCATAGTAAGTGTCGAAGTCGATCCCTCGTTACTACTTCTTCGGGCTTAGGCGGGATACTTACTGGGTACGCGTTAATTTATGTACTCATGCTACACTTGCTGTACGTTTTTGTGTAGGTGCATATATGTCTAGTTGCCTTGTGGGCGCAGAGGCACGGTTATGGCGGGGACTTAGGTGTGCAGTATTCTATACTACGATCTGCAACCGGCAGAGTCTCCTTCAGAGTACTTATTTTTTTTCTGTCCAATTTGTATTCCGGACAACTGTTGTATTTTATTTTTATATTCCTAGTTAATGCTCATGCACTTGTGACACCGGATTTTGGAATGATTATGGGTTGTTCTGTATTGAATTTGTTAAAAATATTATTATTTATTCTGTAAATTTCACTTTTGCTATTTAATTAAAGGAAAATATGATTTCAAAATTATTAAAATGAGAACCCAATTAAGTATATATTGGTGGCTTGCCCGACAGTGGTATCCGGCGCCATTACGACCCTTTTATGGATTTTGGGTCGTGACAATTGGAATCTTGAATTTGGTTGCAAATCGAGGTAAGTATCGTGGTTAACCTTGACTTGAGGGAGTATGACTTATTTGTCTATTTGCTATGTGATTATATGTGCGGGTACAACGTATATGTGAGGTGACGAGTACTTATACATTGTGGTTGAGTCAAAGCATCCTGGTGGAATTTGTTTGTTGTGAATAATTGCCTATTTAATTAAAATATTCCTGTTTAAGTTACTATTGTTTATTTGATCATTTTTATGTGATTATTGCTAGTTTAATTATTGTTGAATATTTTGGAAAGTGAAGTCAGTATTCTGATATTGAATCGATTGATAAGTATATATCCCCGCATTTAAATACTCATCCGAATTTATATTATTATTTTTATGGTAAGGAAGAGTGTAAAAGCACGAAGGGTGATGCCGTGCCAATTTCACATTATTATTTATTGAATTATGAAGTGAGGAAGAGAGTTAAAGCACGAAGAGTGAAGCCATGCCTTTTTTAAAGAGTGTAAAAATACGAAGGGTGATGCCGCGCCAGAAGAGAGTTAAAGCACGAAGGGTGATGCCGTGCTAATTATTACTATTTATTTATCAAATTATGGGAGGAATGAGAGTAAAAGCACGAAGGGTGGTGCCGTGCCATTTTCATATTATCAGTTGCTTATTTTATTGTTGATGAATTAATTGGCTGCTACGTGACACTTCTCCTGTTGAAATTTCTATATCATTCCCCTTTGCATGTTCCCTCCCAAATTTATAAATTATTATTTATTGTGTTATTATTATTTCGTATTTGTATATACTTGTACAGGTTATTTACGTACGTGTCTTATTATAGCCTTGTCACTACTTCATCGAGGTTAGGCTCGACACTTACGGAGTATATGAGGTCGGTTGTACTCATACTACACTCTGCACTTCTTGTGCAGATTTTGGAGTTGGTCCCAACGGCGTACTATAGACTTGCCCGGATTCAACTACCCAGAGGAGACTTGATGTATAACTGCACAGCGTTCGCAGTTCTGAAGTCCCCTTCTATCTTATCTTAGCTGTGTATTATCTTTCAAACAACTTGAATTTTATTTAGAACTTTGTTTGGATCATTCTAGTAGCTCTTGCACTTGCGACACCAGATTCGGGGATGTATTTTGATGATTCGGTTATTGTGGTCTTCCGCACTTTATTTCAGTAATTGACTTCCACTTTAATTGATTTGTTTAAAAAATGATTAAGACTTTTCTAACGTTGGCCTGCATAACAAGTGAAATGTTAGGCGTCATCACGATCCCGAAGGTGAGAATTTCGGGTCGTGATAATATCATTCATTTTTTGAATTAATTAAAAAGAAAAGTATGTCATATAAATTGAAACAGAGAGAATACTATCTTATGTAATTAATGTAGTGTCATGTATGCACATAATAGACAAAGTTAAAAATAATATTCCTCTGCATATAAGTTAGTGTTGAAAAAAAAACGCATTCATCATACTATACAAAACTTAGATCCCTCATATTGCTTGTGTAATGGTATAAAGGATGGTCTGTAGAGGTCTTAGACAATAACATCATATATACAAAATTCATGATAGGTCAATGTTCTCAATTTTTATCTCTGAATATGAAGTATATCCTTTTATATTTGTTAGAAAATAATACGTTTGTAATCTTTTAGGTCATTGTGCTTTCAAACATACGTTTGTATTTTGCAATAATAATAAATAAAGCACGTGGACAAATGTTGGAATTTATTTGCCGTAACATATTTTTCCACGCATACAATTAGATGTGGTACTTACAAGAGTTTTGGTCATAATGGAGTTGTAAAAATAATTTAAAAAAATATATACACTGTAACATCGCTTGTAAAGAAGTCTTAGATATGATACGATTACATGCATATTTCTATACTACATCTAACTAAAGTAAACTGAACATTTTGCATATTAAATGATGTCTAATCATTTTGAATTCCAGTTGGTAATGTAATAATACTGCATTGAAATAACTGTCCCATTTTTTCACGTCAATTGCTTTATAATATATATATATATATATATATATATATATATATATTCTCATTAACTCAATTTGACTTAATTAAATAATTGACTGAACTTATATATGCAATATTATTTTTATTTTTATTATTATTAGTATTGTTATTATAAAAGTACACATTCTCAATGCGAAATGCCGAAAGACCGAATATTTACGTGCAATTATTAACATGCAACACATGTTTATAGTAACTAACAAAATAATAATACTTCTTCCAAACTATGTTTCGTGGTATTTTATTTTAAAACATTCTTAAATGGTAATGAGTTTGGTTTGGTGTTTCTCCGTCAGTTTGGTATTGGTTTTAGCCTAATTTGATTTTATCCTCTCTTTTTTTCTATTAAATTCTCACATTTCATAATCTATTTTCTAAAATAATTGTTATTAAAGTATAGATTCTTCATCGTCCCCCTTTCCCCCTTCCCGTTTCAGCCCTTCGTTTAATAAAATTTATATTCTTTTTTATTTTATTCACGTGTGTATACGGGTAAAACCGGGGTAACCTACGCCCCGATTTTTCGGTAGGTCAAACGAAGCAAAGACATGATTATATGGGATCAGAATCGAAGCCGGAACGCCTCGTAATAAGGTCCGAACGGAATGGTCGCCACCGGACTTGATAAGACATTACTTCTCCTATCCCGGAACGAGCTCCGAGACCTCGGAAAACACGATAATGGTTACAAACGACCAACAGAGGGCCGTGATATCCGCACCCCATCGGATATCACGGCGCAGATCTCGGCCCGTATCGGCAGTGGATCAGTGATTAACGAAAAGGATTTATGAAATGTAATCACTTTCGGATATAGAATACTTACCCAAGCCGAAATCATGAAAAATCTCTTTGGAATCGCCTAAATCCTAGACTCAAAACTTAAAAATGATTAAAAATGACTAACTTCCGATTTTATGGGTTTTGTCCAGCATTTTCGCACCTGCGGACTCACATTTGCGAGACAAAGCTCGCATTTGCAGAACAGGGCTGCCCAGTAGAGGACCGCATCTGCGGTCCTTCACGTCGCAGAAGCGACTGCGCAGAAGCGCGAAGGAAGCCACAGAAGCGAGACCTCCGCATTTGCGATCTCTCAGTCGCAGAAGCGGCATCACTTCTGCGCGAAATGCACCGCATAAGCGATCAGGAGGTGACACAAGTCCGGAATGACATAACAGAGCTATTCCAATTTTCGAAATCTCCATCCGAGTCCGATATTAATAAAGTCAATTCCGTGGTCAAACTTTGAAAACCTTTAGCCTTTAGATTTCTAGTTTTCGTTAAATAGTGATAATGTGAGTTAGGGACCTCTGAATTCAATTCCGGGCATACGCTCAAGTCCCAAATCACAATACGGACCTAGTGAAAGTGTCAAAACACCGATCCGAGTCGTTTGCTCAAGATGTTGACCGAAGTCAACTCAGTTGAGTTTTGTTTCACATTTTAAACAATTTTTCGTATAAAAACTTTCCGAAAAATTATTCGGACCACGCACACACGTCGAGGAACGATAAATAGTGCTATTTGAGGTCTTAGAATACAGAAATGAATGTTTAAATTAAAGATGAGATTTTTGGGTCATCACAAATATCTTTCTATATTTCGTATGTAATAATTTTACTTTAAACTTTCTATTTTCTCAATGATTTATAACCACATAAATTTCTATAGTTTGTTCCTTTGTAGTACATTAGTGTTTCACCGTCTATTAAACATGTCCTAACATACTTGGTTAGCATGCATGGTCTGATTGACATTGTCTGTTGTTATGCCTTCTTGTCACAACCCGAAATTTTCACCGTCGGGACCATGATGGCGCCTAACATTTCACTTGCTAGGCATCCAATGTTAGAGAATCATTAAGCCAATTCTTTCAAATTTCAGTAATTAACAACAAATAAGCTATAACAAGTTAAAAATGAGTGAGGAAATTCATAACAACCTCAATATATACATACTACTATCCGGATCTGGAGTCACAATTCACGAACTTCTAAAATTTTCTACAAGTAAAGGTCTGAAAGAGATACAACTGTTTTCGAAATGAAAGAAACAGTAAAGTGTAATGTATAGAAGGGGACGCCAGGGTCTGCGGATGCCGGCAGATCTACCTTGGGTCTCCTATCAGACGAATCCTGCAGCCAACCTCACGATCAGCTCGGACCAGCACCAAAATCTGTATAGGAAGTGCAGAGTGCAGTATCAGTACAACCTACCCCATGTACTGGTAAGTGCTGAGCCTAACTTTGACGAAGTAGTGACGAGGCTAAGGCGGGTCACTCACACTACAACCTGTATGCAGCATATACGATAAAAGCAGGATAGGAAAATGCAGAATAGAAGAAAAGCAATAAATTGCAAGAAATACGTCAACTCCCGGAGATATATCAACAGTGTTCAAAATTTACCAATCCTTAAGTGCAAAAGAGAATACCATACAGCTAACACAGTTAAGGGAAAACATAACACATAAGTTATTGCGGCGTGCAACCCGATCCCACCGTACATCTCATATTCCTCCCTTATTTCCTCATAATAGCATAAATGATAGTGAATATAAATAAAAGTGTTGCGTCGTGCAACCCGATCCTACCATATCAGAATAATACAATCATAGTTCACCCTTATTCCACCAAATAATCCGCCCTTATTACACATGTTGCGGCGTGCAACCCGTTCCCACCGTTCAGTATCAAATCACCCTTATTCCACCTCAATATATATCACCCTTATTCCTCCTGTGGCGGTGTGCAACCCGTCCCACCATATCAATATTAATTACTCAATATGTACAGAAATTTCATAATTTAAGTCACATAATCCTTTCACAACACTTAAACCTCGAACGGAAACAAATAAGGATCTTGTACACCATGAAAGTTCACATAAGTAATACTACACAGCGAGACCAATTCATACTATACATTAGAAAGGTACCGGTAAAACAGCTTAAGTAAATAATAGGAGATAATGGAACTATGAAAAGAACAATATCATGAACAAGAGAAAACAATGTCTAACAAGTAGCAATTAGGCATGGGAACACAATTGGAGCATGTAACAATTAAGACGGAGAAAGAGATAATATGAGAAAACGGGAAATCAAGGAAAAACAAATAAATTGGCGGCGCATAAGTACTCGTCACCTCACATATACGCCGCTCACATGAATTTCACATAGCAAATAGTCCTAGAGTTCCTAATTCCCTTAAGTCAAAGTTAGACACAACACTTACCTCGCTCCACAAGCCACTCAATGCTCAATTACATCTTTTCCTCTAGAATCCACCTCCAAATCACTCGTATCTATCCAAAAATGACTCAATAATATCAAATATTGCTAAAGAAATCAATTACAATGCATAAATTTAAATTCCCCAAACTTTTTCCCCCAAAGTCAAAAATCGACCCCTGGCCCGCTTGGTCAAAACTTGAGGTTCAGACCAAAATCCATTCACCCGTTCAGCCCCGAGCCCGATTATATAATTAGTTTCGGAATCCGATCCCAAATTGAGGTCTAAATCCCCAATTTGCAAAACCCCCCAATCCTTCTTAAATCCCTAGTTTTCTACCATGAAAGAACAAAGATTAGGGCTAGGAATTTAATGGGTGATGATAGAAATGGAAGAAAATGAGTTAAAGGGTACAAACCTATGAATTGATGTTGAGTTTTGCCTTCAAAATCGCACCTAGGCCGAGCTCTAATGGAGAGTTTATGAAAAATGGGTAAAATCCCGTTTTGGTTCTGTTTTAAGGTCTGGGCATCGAGCCTTCTCCGCGTTCGCAAAGTGCAGCAGCCCGAATGGCTTTCGCGTTCGCGAAGGATTGCACGCATTCGCGATGGTCTATCCCCCTGGCCATCGCGTTCGCGAGTCTTGTCTCGCATTCGCGTAGAACAACCCACTGATCCCCAGCCCACCTCGAATAACTCTACGCGTTCGCGTGTTGCCTGTCGCATCCGCGAAGAGCAGATCCCTAATGCTTTGTGTTCGCGGCCATGGCCTCGCGTTCGCGTAGAACAAACCATCCCCCAGCCTAGCTCACACTCTGCGTTCGCGAGAGTGGCTTCGCAAACGCGAAGAAGGAAACCAGAAGGCACCTGAAACTGCAGAAAAACCAGATTTCTAAGGTTCAATACACCCGTAGCCTATCCGAAACTCACCCGAGCCCTCGGAGCTCCAAACCAAACATGCACACAAGTCCTAAAATATCATACGAACTCGCTCGTGCGGCCAAAATACCAAAATAACGCCTAGAATCATGGATCAGACCCCAAATCAAATAAAATTTTCAAGAAAACTTTAAAACTTCTATTTTCACAACCGAACGTCCGAATCACATCAAATCAACTCCGTTTCTCACCAAATTTGACAGACAAGTCATAAATATTATAGTGGACTTGTACCAGACTTCGGAACCAAAATACAGACACGGTATCAACAAAATCAAACATCAGCCAATTCTTAAAATCATTAAACTTTTAATTTTTCATCAAAATTTCATATCTCGAGCTGGGGACCTCGGAATTCGATTCCGGACATATGCCCAGGTCCCAAATTACGGTACGGATTTACCTGGACCGTCAACACATGGATCTGGTTCCATTTACTCAAAATGTTGACCGAAGTCAACTCAAATTAATTTTTAAGGTAAAATTCTTATTTTTATTAGTTTTTAACATATAAGCCTTCCGGAAGAACATCGGACTGCGCATGTAAATCGAGAAAGGCTAGGATGAGGTGTTTGAGACCTCGAAATGGAGAATTAGGTTCTAAAATATAAGATGACCTATCGGGTCATCACACTTCAGCTCTTCACTATTTGAGCACTTGATCACTATTATAGTTTGTTATTTAATTTGAATTATTATTGTAGGTGGAACTATACATATTGTTATTTTAATGCTCGCCTTTTATAATTTACTCAAAATTAAATATAAGTTAAATTAATCAACACTTTTTACTCCAATTACAATCAGTCATTAACTACAACTCTAATTAAATTGACGATTCGTACATTCTTTCTTTTAAAAATAAATTGCACGGCTATTATTAGGTATTTGATCTTCGTTAAAAGTATAATCAGGCATTAATTACAACTTTAATTATATTCCACTATAAGTATAGATTTCTTGCTTGAGTTCATTAGTGTTTCAATAAATACTCTTTAAAGGGAGTTCTTAATTTGATTATCTTGTAAAACTTCTTTAAAATAAATATTATTTTAAGTTTTCTTTAATCATTTTAAAAAAAAAAGTTCTTTGCCCACTCCTTTTTCTAAATAGATTCATGCAATAAGTTATTATCACATTAAACTGTGAATGTAGTTCAAACAGAAAAAGAAGAAAGGAAAAGATCAAGTTGTTGTCCAAATAATTGGGATTTTATACGCTAAAATCTTATGGCAAATACATTTTTTGGTTATATTGGCGGACAATAGACTATTTCAGCGTAAGTTATCCAAATATTAATCGGAATGTAGTCATTGTTGTCCGGAAAGAAGGATTCTATATTCTAAACCATGCATATTAGCGATGTTGTTGTTCAAAAACTAATTACTATAATTTTGTCCTAGGCAAAGAATTATATCCAATATTACAATTACATCCGACATTATATTGCTTAGCTAAATAAGTATTTAGGGCTATTTTGATAAACCGATATTATATTCATGCTTTTATAATTAACTAGTGGTGAATTAATCTTTACCACAGACACACAAGAATGCTAAAGTAGACTTTAAATGCTAATGCTAGTTTCATTTCATACAATTTATTAGCGGCGAACTATACGGATAATGTGATGTGATTCCTGTTATGATACCATTAAGAATGCTAAAATAGAATGTATGATCTTCTTCTAAATACGTCCCAAAATACATCCCTTATTCAATGCTTGAAGTGCTTCCGTGTAGTTATAAAGCGATTACCACAAAGTCAGAAAAAAAAAGGAATAAGTGTGTATAGATATTCTAAACTCATCAAATATTTTAAAGGAGAAGAAAAAGAAAGACAGAAGTAAGAATCCAATATAAAATTTAACTTTTTATATCAAGTGAGAAGATATCCATAAGCGCAAGAAAAATAAGAAGCAAAAATAAAAAAATCAAACAAAAGTTAGCTCGGCAATATGATACATTAATGTAGAAGATGACATACTACGCAGTAGTAAAACTTTCATACACAGTTGAGCAAGAGGACGAAAGCTTCTAAGTTCTAGCCTTAACAATTGTCATGTGTTCCAAGCAGGCCAAATTTCAAAATCTCTATATTCGTTAACAAATTCATAAGTGAACTAAGAGTAATAACTAAAAAAGAATTCCTGCCGTATATTTAAACAGTCTAATTTTAGAGGAACCATCTATGGGTTCAACTCACAAAAATATAACAATCTAAACCACAATATTTACCATAATTCTCGTCTCCGAGTACCCCGAATTCACACTCTCAAATACCTGTCACATTAAGAAGTTAGGACATGTTAGGCAAATATTTTTTATATTTTTATGATTTGGAATTTCACAAATACAGTTATAATAAAGAATACCAACAAAAATTATCAACGAATATGACACATCGTGCATCAAGGAAAATAAAGAGGTAACTAATCAATGTATAGCCATTGCTTTATTATCTAAAGATTAAAAACATGATTTTTTTATATAAATGTTTATCGGAAAAATCGGATAACGTTAGATTTTGTATGGTTCCAAGGATATGCAATACAATTCGATATAAATCGCGAAGAGAAATAGAAATATGTGTATTGTTGACTATGAGAATGAAAATAGTGAGCAAAGAGAATGAATAAGTAAAACAAGCACAAGGGGATAACTATAAGAAATGATCTTTTGTTGCGGCCCCCTTTAGCTTACAAGGATTCCCCCTTTTATAGAAGATGGTCATTACAAAAAATAATAAAATAAAACATATAGTGGAAGGCCCATGATGACTTGTCTCTTCTTTGATTCCTGCCAAGATTCTCTCTCTTGGTGCGGTCGCAACGGCTCTTGTCTGTGAGCTCGATACTGGCTCGAACTCGTTACTGGGTCGGGCCCTTCGGTCTTGGCTCGATTTCGACCTTCGAGATGGGCGTCGCGCATTTCCGACCTCGAAGCAGTGCCTTGCGGATCGATTCGGACACGGGCTCAATAGGATTATCGAGCCGACTCCTCGAGCGACCTTCGGGCTCGAGGCTCGTTAGTACCGACTTCAGAGCTCACTCCCAAAATCTCATTCCGACTTTTTAATACTTGAACTCGATCGAACGTAGGAAGGCCGAAATCTATTTCGACCGTATACAGATAGTCCCTCCGTTTCTCGGAAATGAATGTGGCGAGAAACGATATGATTTTCCAGTAGCTCGATCAGATATACACTGATGTTTTTATCGATCCCGACCATGACGTATGTAATGCTCGATCATCTTATGCGTCTTTACAGTTCCCGACTTTATCGAGGATACCTGAATTTTTTCTTCCCCTGTGGGGATTGCCAGTTACCTTCGGTCCTTGGTGGCCGAAGAAGATCAATCAATGATGAATGTGGTGGGGCCTGCCTGTCTCTTCAACGAGGCCCAACGTGCTTTGAATCGGGTAACTCTGATGGCGTTTTCGCCGTTTCTTTTACACATAGTTGTAGGTAATTCTAATATTTCTCCTTTTGTTTACGGGCTTCGGTGTTGCATCACGAGGCTTTTCTTCGAATCAGGGAGGAGCATGATGCCGAGGTTCAGAGCCTCACTGAGAAGAGTAACTCGTACAAGCTTTTTAGTGAAAAATTTCAAGCAGATTTGACAGCGGCTCGGGAAGAGCATGAGGAGATGGATGAGAAGGTATTCTGAATGTTTCATGATAGTGAAGATGAAAAAGAGATAACCACTAACGATCCGATTCTGCAGGTTCGGCAGAGGATCGAGCAGATTGGACAGCTTAACTCACAGGTAGATGAACTACTGGCCGAGGCAGAAGAATTTAAAAAGTGTATGGATAACCTTGCCTCGAGAAAGGAAACCATCGAAGCTTAGTTGGAGCTGTCAGATGCCCAACCTCGATCTGCGAAAGAAAATGCTTTGGGGCTGATCGAAAAGATGAAAGAGCTTCAGCATCGGTTAGATTTGGTCAGTTTAGATAAAGCAGATTTGGCCAAAGAACTCGAAGTGGCCAGATCTGAAGTGGTCGAGGCCAACAATAGAGCCGATGCCAAAGTGGCTCAGTTCAGGATCGATTTCAAAGTTAATCAAGCCAAAGCAGCGAGCATGGTCGAACATGCAAAGTGGAAGGCTCGGAGAGAGGCTCTCGAGAGGGTCAGAGCTTAGGGATTCGATGTTGGGGCCGAGATTGAAGTCGCCAGGGCAGAGGAGAATAGAGCTCGGAGGTTGGCCTTTCCTGAGGAGGACTCCGATGACTCGGGAAAGTCTGAAGATGAGGACGATGCCGAGAATACGGCCTCCGATGAAGATTAAGTCATTTAGGGCCTTAGGTCGATCGCTGCGTTCTTTTGATACCTCTTTCGGTTTTTGTATAAAGAACTTCCTTTTGGAAGAGTAGCCGCCTCTGTACAAAAAATTTGTAAATATAAATCTTTCTTTTTTTGAAGAAAAATAGCCTTTCAAACTGAATAGATAGTTTGAATTTAAATCTCTGTTGCCTTCGGGCCTTGTGGGTAGTCCCCTTCGCTTTATCGGGCTCGAACATCCTTCAACTTAAATAGTCAAGTGTTCGTTTTAATTCGAAGAAATGAGTAGTATTGCTCGAAATCGAAATAAAAGTAGCACGCAGGCTTAGTAATAGAGTGAATGATTCGAACTCGATACAATGCAGCCTGCATGCATAATGGTCGAAGTAGCCCGTAGGCTTAGTGGTCAAGTGAGTGCTTCGAACTCGAAATAAAATAGTCCGTAGGCATAATGGTCGAGTGAGTGCTTGCTCGAACGCGAAATAAAAGTAGCCCGTAGGCTTTAGTAGTCAAAGAAGCCCGTAGGCTTTAGTAGTCGAGTGAATGATTCGAACTCGAAATAAAGTAGCCCGTAGGCGTAATGGTCGAGTGAGTGCTTTCCCGAACTCGAAATAAAAGTAGCCCGTAGGCTTCGTAGTTGAGTGAATGATTCGAACTCGAAATAAAGTAGCTCGTAGGCGTAATATCGAGTGAGTGCTTGCTCGAACTCGAAATAAAAGTAGCCCGTAGGCTTTAGTAGTCGAGTGAATGATTCGAACTCGAAATAAAGTAGCCCGTAGGCGTAATGGTCGAGTGAGTGCTTTCCCGAACTCGAAATAAAAGTAGCCCGTAGGCTTCGTAGTTGAGTGAATGATTCGAACTCGAAATAAAGTAGCCCGTAGGCTTCGTAGTTGAGTGAATGATTCGAACTCGAAATAAAGTAGCTCGTAGGCGTAATATCGAGTGAGTGCTTGCTCGAACTCGAAATAAAAGTAGCCCGTAGGCTTTATAATCGAGTGAATGATTCGAAATCGAAAAAATGTAGCCCGTAGGCATAATGGTCGAGTGAGTGCTCTCTCGAACTCAAAATAAAAGTAGCCCGTAGGCTTTATTAGTCGAGTGAATGATTCGAACTCGAAATAAAGTAGCCCGTAGGCTTCGTAGTCGAGTGAATGATTCGAACTCGAAATAAAGTAGCCCGTACGCGTAATGGTCGAGTGAGTGCTTGCTCGAACTCAAAATC
>AWOL01S0019053.1:37992-71336 GCA_000715115.1 Nicotiana otophora | reverse complement strand
GGGGGGGGGGGCATTTTTTAAAAATAATAGGTTTATAGATATTTAAAAAATAATATTTAGTACTTTTAATACAAAAGTAGAGTTTTTAATATAAAAGGAAAGAAAGCTCTTTAGATACATAAATAAAGTAATAATTTGACTTAAACATGGATAAATGAATAGTTTTTTCAACGTTTTAATTATTCACTTCTTACTCCATTAGATAACGCATAAAAATTTTACTCTCCCTTTCTTAATTTGTCCAAGTCAATCTTTCTTTTCCCCATCTATTCATATTTTAGAAACCCCCACATATTTTCTGTCTCTCTACTTACATTCTTTCTCCAAAAAATTTAAGCTTCCAATAGTTATATACTTCTATTGCTCTATACATTCTTATCTAAATTAACAATATCTCAAGAAAGATTAAATGTGTTGGCTATATTATCAATTGAAAATGAATTATTAGGAAAAATCGACTATAAAAAGGATTATTAACACTTTGTATCTCAAAAAGCTAGAAAAATAGACTTTAAATAAAAACATATCGTATAACTTTCTTTTAAAAATTTAGGCTTCGTATTAAATTCTGGCTTTAAGCCCCACAAATACTTGAGATCGCCCTGATTGTACACAGCCTTACGCTGCATTTCTGCAAGAGCCTGTTTCCACGGCTCGAACTCATGACCTCCTGGTCACATAGGAGCAACTTTACCAATTACGTCAAGCTCCTTTTCACACAAAGAATGGGTACTTTGTAGAAATATGAAATTGTAATTGAACAATTTTCAAAAAAATCATATTATATGCTTTGGTTAAGTTAGAAAAAATACACTTGAAAATGCAGTTAATACATGAAAAATCAATCTTGCACTTCTAAGAACATGGGAGCTGGGGCTCAATTAGAGATGGTATAACTGTAAGGTTGAAGCTTCACGGCAGCAGTAAACGGCAAAAAGATCTATCGAGTCTTACCGTTCTCCATTGAAACATCAGAAGCAAGAACGAATCGAAAATGGAGGGACTATAATTAGACATAGCTAGCAGCTCATTTCTTGACTAATTTCAGAACGTCACCCACGAGATGTAAAGACCCTGTCACCAGGACCTAGATAAACAAGAGAAACATTAACTAGTTTGCTATATACAGAGTCTGACAGTGCTTAAGGACATATATATACATATATATCTTTTTTACAATAAGTAGTAAGATTTTCTTGCACGCATACTGGAAAGTGAAAACGATCTCTAAAAAGAAAATCTGAGCAATAAGTACTGCTTTTCTCAATAATATGATAGATTAACAAGAAACTGTTACACAACAAGGACCTCAATAAGAGTATTTTTAACCTGAAATCCTAATTGTCTATTACTCGTAGTACTTAACTAGCCCAAAAATGACCAAATTTAACTTGCATGATTATTATTTTTAGGAGAAGAAATAGACAAGATGATTGATTAAAAGTCAAATGAGGGAACATCACATGCTACATTTTCATTCACATAAAGAGAAAAGGGGAAAAGTTGCCTTGGCGATAGTAAAAGTGAATCTAATGATAATAGTTGGTGTTAGACAAGTAAAAGAGTTATTCATAGAAGTGAACATTACTTTACACAAGACAAGAAGACAAGTTAAAATTCAATTTTGGATGGAGGTTGGAGGGAATGGTATTGGAATTCTACAACTCTCAGTTCAAGTATGTCACAGAGTTCTCTGTAATCAATAAAAATAATTTCCCATAATTGCTGTTGAGACAAAAAGTTGTCCTATTCATCGTATGCACAGTAAGCACGCATGATTCAGCATTACCTGGAAGCGACCTGACCGGTTTTTATGAACAGTGTCCCTGAGCCAATTTATTGCTACTGGGAGTGAAGGAAACACTTTGCTGTTCTCACAACTTCGAGCTCCTTTTTCCGCATCATCTGTTACTTCTTCATATATTTGGTCTGTATTCTTCACATCATTGTCTGTAACTAAATAGGCTCAATTAAATGCACAACTTATATGATAGCAGTCAATTTTGCTTCTATTTCAAGGGAGGTGTTTGAGAGCTATTAACTCCAATCGTAACAACAATCTCCTCACACTTGTGGCAATATTTGGGGTTTTATACAGATAAACAAGATGATAACAGAAACATGTTGAACAACAGTTATAACTTATAACCTATATCTAATTGATGCCAGTACAATATACAATTCAGTGTACATAAGCATACAGAAAAGTTAATCACCCTAGTAGTTTCCACGAGGTCAATTTAAATAAAAATAAACGAAAAAAAAAGAACATAATGCAGATTGTTGCTCAATATGACCCCTAAACCACATTTCTCTAACTCATTCAATAATGACGACCGCATCATACTTGGTGAGATATAATGGGATTGTTAGTCACTAATGTTTCGAACAGTATGGTTGGACATATGACAGAAGATTACTTCCATAGCATGTATAAACAACATTAAAGAGTGAAGCATCCATACTTGATTAGAATAAGGTAAGTTTACTCATTAAACATACCTAGTGGTTGAGGTGCATTTTATAGGAAGTGATACAGTACTAGACATGGTCAAGGTATGCAAGAAAGGAAACAACCAAGATAATAGGAATTTTCCCTAGTAAATTTTAGAAGTAGGGAATCACCAACAAGATACTTCTGATGTAGCTTACTCTCAGTAACAAGAATGAAGGTAATTTCAAGAGACAAAAAAAATATGAAATGTATCCCAACTTATATTGTTTCCTAATGCACTAAACAACCTAGATGATCAGTTATGAGAATTCCATTTTAAACAACTTTGATAGTTATTCTTTTTCCAACTTTATATGTCTATAGAAAGAGTATATTCAACCTTTTTTCTAAAATTAAAAAATAAAAAAACGGTTGGCACTAAAAATAAAAGTTACAATGAATCAGATAGATATTGCACATCATACTGAAACGAACAGTACCTTGAATTAAAAAAGGCCTGCAAATGTTCTACTAATATAAAGGGATTCTATCAAAAATTATTATCAAGTCTCAGAGATATTAATCATGGGATGTCGAACAAAATTAGTTCCATGATATTTGTTAACTATGAGAAATTATTAGCTTCCAAAAACTACTAAAATGTTGACTAAAGTTTAATATGACTTCTAACCTTTTTCCGCATGAACAAGGTTTTCCCATATTCTTTGTAGAGTCAACTGCCACGAGAGATCAACTTGAGTATCAGTTGGCGTTGAGGAACTTGCACCCACCTTGTAATATACTGATACGTTAGGTACAAAGAGTGCTTTCTGGAAGTGGACTCCTGAAATATTAGACTCAATGTCAAACTCTTGAACTACATAAAAAGTTGCACATAAACCATTACGCTCATCGTGCCATAGTATCATTACTATTCAGCATCACATGACCACAAGATTTCAAGAATTTTATTTTTGCTATCTAAAGGACTTAAAGGTAAGATTGACTGTGTCCAAGTAATTACCATGACTAGCACACGCCCTCATCAGCCTTGGAAGAAGTAGTTCAGGATCCCTCACTGACATACAGTTGAAGAGTAAAAACTGCAGGTTTGTAATTCTGAGATTTAGAAGCAGAGAAAATAATAATAATAATCTGCATTTCAGAAAGAAAACGATGATTGAGTGTAGAACAATGTCCATATATGTACTTACTCTCTGGTTATTAATGTAAAGGTAGGAATCATATTTAACCACCCCCCACCCCACCCCGTTGACACTTTTAAGACATCAGATATCAATGAAATAAAACAACTGTTTATTTTGTCTGCACCGAGATCCAGAATATTAGATCAATAACTGGAAGGAAAATTGAACGTAGATTAGTTTTAAATTTTCCTAGAACAAAATTGATAAAATAGTGTTTGTTTTAATTAAAACAAGATTAATCAGTATCACATGTTTTTTAGAGATTGAGTGAGAATGAAAGGTGGATTTCGCCTCAGAACGTGCTTTTGAGACAAGTATATCCAAAGAATAGTCTTCCGGTCATCCTTGCTAAACATATTTCATTACATAGAAGTTATTGAACAAAGTTTGATACTCACGCTTGTCCTTTTGAAGACGCTGTATTTTTGCCTCTTTATAAAATAATATTATTGCAGTTCAACGTAGTACCTACAGGCAGTCATTGGGAACAACTTTCAAATGAAATTGAGATAAGCTTACTTGGGTTGAACTTTTCTTGGATGCTTCATGATGGCCCATCCCTATTGAATCATGCGAGGTTCCCAATTCATTATGTCCATGATTACTGGCAGAGGAATTGTGCTGCTTGTAATCTCTTCTGATTGCCAGTGAAAACCATTTGGCACATACATCCATGCTTTCAGGACTATGGGCACCATCCAAGTAGAACACAAGGTCCCCTGAGCTTTCACTCTCTATGAGCTGGTCAGGCACAATTTGAGCACGGCCTTGTAAAGCAGCTGTTGCTAGCCCTTTAACAAATTGCTCAGGTAGATGTGTCTATTTCGAAGGGGTAAAAAGACCAAAAAATGAAGTTAAAAGGAGGGAAATGAGGAATACGGAGTATAAAACATGCATTAGATATCATTTACCATCTCTTTTAGGTAATTAATTTCAACGTGGCCAGTTCTCTGTAGCCAAGTTGAGCATAATGCAATGGCAAGACCAGCATTTATATATTGGTGCTCACCCTCTAGCCCAAGATGTAAACCACTCAGCACGTTGGCATCAAGTGGAGCAGCTACCTCAAGATGTACCTGCATCAACAATACATGTCACATCAACAAGAAACTTCTTAACAGAATTCTGTTCCTGTTAAGGATAGTTGATCAGAGATCAAAGATCAGAATTTCTTCCCTTAAATGACGGAAAATTTGATAAGAGATATTTGACATGAGAAATTCTCTCTTAAATGAACCCGACACTGACCTTTCATTTCAGTATATTTTTCCATGCTTAGAGCCTAAACTAAATCTGTCATTCTGTCCAACTTGAAAGACAGTTTTAATCATCCAGTTAACATATTTGGATGAAGTCCCACTTGAATGTCAGCAAGTAAACTAGTTACTGCTTTTTTGTGTTCCTCACCTTTGAGCTAAGATATTGTAATGTTGGTTGCTGATACTTGAACACTAGATATATATAGGTCTAATGTTGCCTAAGAGTCATAACAGTACTTTCTGCAACCAACTAAAAAAGGCAATACTTACAATCTGCCTGATATAAACACTAGACTTATATACCTACAGCTACCTAATTGGTTATAGCTTGCTTCCATTTTGCACTTTCTGAAATCATATTTAAGCTCAAGACACAAAATTTATACTGATCTAAATTGAAGCTCCTGCTTGAATCTACTTCCATTAAAGCCATGTTTGACAACTTGAAGATAGATTGTTTTTCTTTATAAAGAACTAAGCAAGAGATTCTGAATTACAAATATCACAATAATATTTGGAAAACTAAAATGCAGGAAATGAAAACTCTGCGATTTCAAAAAATATCTAAATAAAGCTTGCGCAGATAAGTAAAATACCAAAATAAACAAGAACTCAACATAAATAATAGTACTACCTATAAAAGGAAATCTTTCAATTTATAAAGACATAACAATCCGTAGAACCAAAAAAATTAAAACCAAGTTCACTAGTGTATCAAAATTTAGAAATCCTATTCTTCATCAAGAGTTTTAAAATATTCTTCAATTATACAAACTGAAAAAAATAATCATTAGTCAATTATACAAACTGAAACTGAAAAAACTGAAAAACAAATTACACAAACTCAAAAATAGTCATTAATCAATTATCAAACTGGAAATAGAAAATTTAATACTATTAGTAAAAGGAAGAAAGTAACTGAAAAACTAAAAAAAGAAAAAAAAAAAAGACAAGAAAAGAAAAAAAATGCAGCAAGTCAGCAACAACATCGAAAGTGCGGAACTAGAAAGAAAAACAGCAGTAATGGCGACTCTGAAGAAGGAAAAAGGAGGCAGAGAAATAGTATAATTCAGAAGAGAAGAGAAGAAGAAGTAGCCCAGCCGTGAAGAAATCCTAGCGAGAACAGCAACCGAGTAGCAAGAACAGAAACCCAGGTCTGAACAGCAACCTTCTTTTTCTTCTTAAAAGTTCGCTTCTTTTTTAAAAAAATTATAAAGCGCTCACTTCGCTGCTTCACGCTTCAGCGACTGAAGCGCATGCTTCTTATCTCGCTTCGCCTCACCCTGATGAAGCGCTTCAACCTCACTTCGCTTAATCGCTTTAAGCAACGAAGCGAGCGCTTTCTGCAACACTGCATGGAAGAGGGCCCAGGGGACTGGTGACCTTTTTTTGAAACAGATCATTTGTCACTTTTCCATCTTAGTGTTCTTCTCCTCTTTACATTCTTTTGTTTAAATGACTTATTTATAATTATGCTGTAGACTTCAACCGGAAGCTGATTAAAGTGCCAGCTGAAAGTCCCTCAAAATAAAAGGGTCCACCGTTCCAGTGATGAAATCTAAAGTGCAAAGGTCACAGTTGAGAAAAGGGTATAAGCATTAGGACCAAAAGGAAACTAACCCTTATATCACATAAGAGAAATTTCGACTTACATCCAACTGAGAAGCCTTCTCTTCAAGCACAAGCATTGCTTCATCGGGCTGGGGAACAGTAAAGGCCGGCACTCCTCGCTATGTCAAGCATAAACACAGATGAGGAAGAAAAGAAATGACTAGGACATGAAATGAAAAGCCTAAAACAGGATGACTTTGTTTAAGCAATTTTATAAGACATGATGTTCCTCCAACCTTGAAGATTCCTGCCTTCTCTCCAGCAATTTGTCCGAGAGTATTTCCTGATGATAGTAGTTCATGCATGATGATAGAAGCAATCAAAACAAGATCAAGATACTCCAACAAGTTAATATCATAAAATAGACACAATAGAGTTCTGGGTTAAATTTAAATGCAAATGAAGTATGATAGATCAAACATCTAAATAGTAAGACGTGTAGAAAAAGTTTAGTGTCATTTTGCAACAATTTTTTGAGGTAGATGCCATCTAAAGAATTTCGAGCACATTCTGTAAAAGAAACAAAAATTTCTGCAGGTGATTATCCTCACTTTATCCAATTAAAACTTAAACCGGAAGTAATGTACATACTATATCCACAAACAATCTTGAGAATCTCTACCTGCACAAGGTAGGGATAAGGATGCGTACACACTACCCTCCTCAGACCCCTATTTGTGGGATTACACTGGGTTTTTTGTTGTTGTTGTATCCACCAACAATCTTGAGAATATTACGACTACATATAGCAGTTACCTTTCCGCAAATGATTGAGCAGTAGTTATGCAGTACTAGCAGAACTGCGCAATCTACATTCTATATGCAGTAAGTGAAATATGCTAGCACGGTCAAGTTGTAGCAGGATAAACAGACAAAGGCCACATACAAATTAAAGACAATGCTGTTCAAAATTTCTATATTAAGTCTTACGGGGTAGATTCCATTTTTCGTCCCTAATTATTTAACCCAATTTTAAATTTAGTCCCAACATTTGATTTCTTTCTCATCCTCAGCCTTTTAGACTCCACCTGTGCAAACGTATAAATATATGCAAAAAAAACATGAGGGCAGCTTGTGCTGGTAAAGTTTGATAAAATCAAATGTTACGAAACAAATCATATTTAATGTTAAGTTCGTGACTAAATTGTATCATCCTAAAAATTAGACATTGTCAAAGTTGGACAATCTAAGACTAAACAGCTGCCTAGAATTACTGAAGAAGAAACAACCACCACGGAGAAGAATAACACTAACCAAGAATTTCCATGTGGTCATATCCAAGTGAAGATACGCCACAAACAACTGGATTCTCAACCTGAGAAGAATAACATGCACCATCATAGTGGATATCCAAAATGACTGATTGATTGAAATATTGAATAGATCACTGTAGCAAACATTATCCAATATGTCGACTAAGTACCACATTTGTTGCGTCATATTTGCCTCCTAATCCAACTTCCAAGATAGCAACATCTACCTGCACCACAGTACAATGCACAAAAAATGACTAGTTTGTGATAAAAAATTAAAAATGAATTCAAAACTCCATTTCCAAATAATGAATGTTATATTCAGTTGCCAATTTTGTCATGGAAAGTCACTAGGACCCACCTGCTCTGCTGCAAATATTTTGAAGGCAAGTAGCGCGAGGAAGCGAAAGTAAGTGGGCATTGGAACCTCATCTGTGGTTCTTTCCTGCACAAGGAATACTGAAAATCACCGTTTATAAACAGTTTAGTTCAAATCATCCATTAGAAGCAGAAAATAGTCACTTTTCCTCTCATATTGTGGAGATCTGAGACCAGAGTTGCATGTTATGCAAGACTTGATAGAATAAAATCAGGCTAGTCCATGTTTTCCATGTTTTCTTTTAATGAAATGCTACTAATGATGGATGATAATACTTTCAATCATCAGCTTTGCACATCTACGGGAGCTTGACCGCGACCATAGAATTTAAGCATCATAGCATTATCTATCTTGAAAATGGTCAACAAGAAAAGAAAAATCAAATTGTGGCTTACCCAGGACCAACATTTACAAATTACAACTAGATGAAGAAAATAGATGGACTCAGTGGAGCTGTAAAGAAATGTGAGCAATAGCACTGTTACAACAACAACAACAACAACAACATACCCAATAAAATCCCACTAGTGGGTCTAGGGAGGGTAGAGTGTATGCAGACCTTACCCCTACCCCGGAAGGGTAGAGAGGCTGCTTCCGGGAAACAATAGCACTGTTAGAGTTGTCAAATTCGTCGTTCTTATCCCACATTAGAAAAAGAGTTATTACCTAGAACATGCACTTTGTTCTTTCCATCTCCTCAAATGTAAACAAAGGAATAATGCCAACAAAGATAAATATTTTAAAGTACACCGAGATATCATCTCTCAACAGCAATGTCAAAAAGGAATTTCAGATGAATTGTGCTGGAATCACCACATGGCTATCCTTTGTACCTAACGACCTTAAAAGTGAAAACAGAATGCATTCTAGCAAAATCGAGCAAGCTAGATTTGCTCATACCTCTCCCCTATTATCTTCCAGATGAAAAACTACATATTACGGGGCCTTCAACTGATTTAATCAGAGTACATTATCTTGAATAAATTCCTTTTTCATAATCATGGTTTAGTCATCACGAGAAATTTTCTTTTTAACCAAATATCCACATTTCTGAATTAGAGTGATAAACTTGAATCGACTATTCAATGATCACTCATTAAACAATCAAATGAGTATAAAATATGACCATCTCACTCAAATATCCAATGAATTATGAATCATGTGTAAATGGCCCAAGAACATGATAGAGACTTGAAAAGTCATCTTAGATTTAACTTTTATAATGTGATTTAACTGACAACCCATTGAGTAGACTGAAGATGACAGTAATTTATATGTATGATCCTGTGCTGGCGTTTCCAGTTTAGTGAGGATTAAGTACAAATGAAGGAAAAAGATCAGGCCGTACATCAGGAAGGAGCTTCACTAGAGTTGCCCAAGTGCCATTGGCAACTCAGCATAGAATAATCACCCCGATATAGGACTTTTCAACAGTACTAGTCAAAGAACCAGGTTTAGATTCAAACACTATTCGTTAAGCAAGAATTCTCTTGAATATGGGAAATTTATTCTTGAAACATATTTTCAAAAACTACTTCGGGATCTGAGGTTTCATCAAGAATATTAATTCCGCAAGAGAACTACCACATGTAACAATCTGTGCCTAATACTTAACAGAGAATGGAGTTATTGAATATGTTAACATTCCAAAGAAACATTAATTTACTTGCCTTGAATCTATCGAAGCACCACCAGAAATATGCCAAAAACTTCTCTTCACATATGTCCGTACTGAAAGAAACCAAGTTTAATGAAAGAGTTATCAACCGAGCTTTAGTATAAGCTTAAAAATATTGAAATTTGATATCAGGTTGAAAAAAGTAGATAATATTTCAAGAGTCTGTTAGCAGTTGATATCTTATATGACATCCAATCTCACAAACAGAGATTGATAAAACGAAAATCAAGTACTCCAATAGAACCATCACAATTTCACAGCAATTGGAACAATGTTAAGTTCCTATATTAAAAAGATGGAAGAAATTTCCAATTTTAATTGATTTGGAATACATGATGATCCTAACATCTGTACTGAAAACTCACTCACCCATCCAATCGGAATCTTTCTCTAATATCAATGAGGTGAGGAGATGTAAAAAGCCCAGTACGAAAGCCACAGTTGCGCAATATAGACTCTGTGAAGGCACAAGTTGAACCCTTCATAACACCCATAACAAAAAAAAAAGAATCAGTAAAACAAACCATTAGTAAACAAGGTTGAACATAACATGCTTCTGGTGTGATGCTATAGCATATCAAAAGCAAATCTATTAGAAGAATGCTTCAAACACCGCAGAACAGTATCAAATATAGAAATTACCACAGAATAGACTGTATACCCATTCTGCATTCATACCACGAGCATCCTTATATTTCCAAAAGTAATCAGTATATTTAACAATATTTTCATTGTTACAATCTTAGAGCAGTATCACTGAATCTGATCAATATCAAGAGCACTTTTAGCTAGAGATAGCATAGCACTTAAATTTGACTTGCAGCAACAACCAGTGTTAATCTGTCAACTGATCCAAAGGTAAGCGTAAGATAGTTGATACATATAGTTTACAATTTCAAAGGCATTTGATAACGTGGAGTACTTTAAGAAAATTGGAAATCCTTTCCAAAGAAAAAACTAATAAAAGAATAAAACGGGAAGAAACAAATAAAAGAAAGAAAAGAGAAAATAGGATTATAATTGTTAAATGAACTGACGACGCTCAAGCAAAACAACTAGAGAAGTGCTATGAAAATAAAAGACTGCAACATAAGTTGTTCGAACTTCGAAGGTGCAATATATTCTTTCAAAACTGTTGGAGATATGCAAACATTAATGAACGAGATATCAGCAAGGCCTAATAGGACACCATGACACGCTAGGCAACTCCCAATTATTCAAAATCCAAAATTCAATCAAGACTAGGTGACAAGATTCAAACTTGCCACTCTCTACAGAGAGCCAATATAACTCATTACCTTTCCTTTGGTACCTGCAACATGGATAACCTTCATCTGCTTTATTGGTTCTTCTAGCTCCAGCATCTGTAACCCATTTTAGTACAAATATAACTCAGCTGCATATCAACAATTCACCGGCATAAAACAAGTGGAGACGGAAAGAACAATAGAAACAACCTTGATATAGTCAAAGAGCAATTCATATCTATCGCCTTTATTGCTCTTATCAGCTCGGCTGCGTTTTGTAATTAACGATGATAATGCCTCCATTGCCTCTTCATATGGAGACATAGTTGGTTTTGTTTCATCCTTACCTCCACCAGCTTCACCAATCACCAATACAATCAGAACAAATACATTGATAAACAAACACTAGTAATCATCAACAGAGATGTATCTACACTGTAACCTATGGATTAACGTGGACCCGAGTTCTTTTGCTCTGACCTTGTATATGTACTAAGAAATCCACTAGTTCTCTAAAAACAATTTAGAGTGATCTCAGTTATTATTGTATACTTATTAACTTGAGATCGTTGTAAGAACTCATAAACTTCAAATCCTGAATCCGACTCTGATCATCAACTAAAAAAAAGTAAATATATTGCATGTCTGAAGTATACAAATCAATTAATCAATAAATCTACATATCCAATTAATTGTGGTCAATTATATTAATCCTCTGTATCAAATCTCAAAGATTCACTTTTTCCTCTGGTTGTCAACCTACCGCAACCCTCTTGTTTATTCGAACTTGGACCAATTACGCTTTGTGAAGCTCATATAGATAGTGATTTAGAAAACAATAAATAATTGGAAGTAAAATTAGGGGCATGTACCTTGAGACATTTTGATTCGGACACGAGAGCTGCAACCTGAACAAATAGCACAGCAAACCAATCAGTAGCCAAAAAGTGTATAAAATATGTACTATATGCATATAATATCCATATTTATACAAAACAATTGTCCGGTGAACGACTAAAATTATACATTTCTCGAAAAAAAAAAACTTAAAAAGAAAGGGCAGCGGCGACGAACCGGAAATCTGAGGTGGAGGTGCAGATGTAAAGCGTAGCGTTAGTGGGTGGAGCAGAGTACTCAGAAGTGGCGGTTGTTGGTATGATGATAAACTAAAACTGCGACTGGGATTGGAGGATTGAGCTAGTGGACAAAATGTATAATTAAAATTGGCTCTCCCAATTTCCATGCACTGTCTTGTTTTGTAAGAAAAGCTGGATTGGTAGGAACACTCCACTTTCAATCAGAGTTTGTAAGTTCGAGTCATCCTAAAAGCAAGTTGGGAAGTTTTTAGACAAACAGCCTCTCTACCCCATATAGAGTAATATCTGCGTATACACTATCCGTGGGATTATACTAGGTTGTTATTGTTATCTTGTTTTGTAACTATTATTATTATGTCATGACATTATTTATTTCACGTTAACGTAGGAAAAAAATAATTAATTTATTATTAAAATTTAAAAAAATTACTTATTTTGAACCATAAAAAAAAATTAAAAAATTATTTATTATGTAGCGGAAAGAGTATTTTTTACTAATTTGATGAAGTGTAAAAAAGAAAACAAGATTCTTTCACCAAACACCAATGTCAATTGATAATTCTATTACTAGTAAGAGACATTTAAATTTTAATACTAACATTTCCCCAAAGCTTAGGTGAATAAATATTTATAAGCATTTGTGCTAATTTGTTGTTAATAATGATGTCCATCGCCAAGTCGTCTGGGTGGTGTAGTTGGTTATCACGCTAGTCTCACACACTAGAGGTCCCCGGTTCGAACCCGGGCTCAGACATTTCTTGTTTTTTTAACTGCCTACGCCTTATTCTAGTTTTTCTTAAGAACCATCTTTCATTTCAAATCAGCCCAAAACATATACTTTTGAACATGGACGCATTTTTATTTGAGCAAATTTCATTTATAGCTGGCCGGTGGAAACAATTATTATTCGCTAGCCATGAATTAAGTCATGCAATTTATAACCCCAAACAAATTATAATGGCTAGCCTAAAATAGTCTTCTAGCAATTGCAAACTTCAGAAATAGCACGTGCCCATTTATATAGCTTGAATTCATCTTCTTTGTACTACTATATCCCATTTATTTTGTCTTTTATTTGAGTTGTTCTTTTATTTCTTGTTCCAAGCTATAAGGAAAACATGTTCCAAATCTTTTCCTCTTATTTGAAAGTATATATCCTCGTAGAAAATATGTGACTTGGCCATGATTAATTTTTTGTCCTAACCTCATTATGTTTGATTTTTGTTTCTATACCACGCTAAAGCTAATAAGAAGCAAGTTTAAGAACTGGAAATATTATGTGTTCTTCACTTTGAATGAAGGCTTTATATACGCAGAGTACTTGTAATTAATTGATTTTTGTTGATGCTACCTATGAAGTTTATGTCTTTTTCGAGTTGATGGTCAAGGACTCAAAGCCTCATGTATTGTAGACCAGAATAACAAGGGGAAATACTTTATACTCTCTGCGCTTTATTTAAATTATTTTAACACGAAATTTAATAAAGAAAGAAGTATATTCAAAACTTGTTGTCTTAAATATGCCATGGTTTTTTTTTTTTTTTGGATAATAGTGTTTGAAATAAATTTTATGCAGAAAAATAAAACTGCAACACAAACAACTATAAAGAAAAAAAGGATTTTATTGATAAACATTGCAGGTTACAACTCTGTTTATCCCTTGATTCTTTCCTCCGATTTGTTATCCATAATTCGAGGGCCTTAGCGGCGTATTTCTCGAACGTAGGATGATATGCATCTTCTTGATATATTTGATTATCAAGAAGCATATAGCAACACTCCATTTGGATCTTGAATGTTGCTAGAACTTTGAGCAAGACATATTTGACATGTCTTTGATCTCTAATGAATATTCCGTAAATTTTTGTGGAATTTCGAGATCGTATATTTGATCTCTTTGTGCATTATGGGATTGCTGAGATCATCTTTGAAGGACATATGTAGCCTTATTTATATGCATGAATTAGGGTTTGGGTGGAGTAGCCACCAAGTAACCCTAATAGACTCCTAATATTTCAAGAGTCGTCTTGAATTTAGGATTTATCTTGATCTATTAAAATTTCAGTATCTATAAATGTCCACTACTTCAAGGTTTATCGAGGTGTAGGCTTGCTGAAACTTGAAGGCGAGACTTGAAGTACCTGACCATTACAACAGATAATCTTGAAACTTGAAGTTTTTGATTTGCAGTAGGAAGAGATATAGGGCAGAACTGGTCCCACCGAGCGTGCCAATTCGTTTGCAATAAATTTGTGCAGAAAAATAAAAGTGCAATCACAAACAACTATAAAGAAAAAAAGGATTTTATTGATAAACGTTGCAGGTTACAACTCTGTTTATCCCTTGATTCTTCCCTCCGATTTGTTATCCATAATTCGAGGGCTTTAGCGGTATATTTCTCGAACGTAGGATGATATGCATCTTCTTGACGTATTTGATGATCAGAAAGCATAGAGCAATCCATTTGGATCTTGAATAATGCTAGAACTTTGAGCAAGACATATTTGACATGTCTTTGATCTCTAATGAATATTCCATGATTTTTTATGGAATTTCGAGATCGTATATTTGATCTCTTTGTGCATTATGAGATTGCTGAGATCATCTTTGAAGGACATATGTAGCCTTATTTATATGCATGAATTAGGGTTTGGGTGGAGTAGCCACCAAGTAACCCTAATAGACTCCTAATATTTCAAGAGTCGTCTTGAATTTAGAATTTATCTTGATTTGTTAAAATTTCAGTATCTACAAATAGCATTCGGGATACATTAAGGATACATTTTAAAATGCATGATACACTTTATATATATAAAATTATATATCATAGAACAATCTATACACTTTGGATACACAAAAGCGCTCGGGATACATTATGGATACATTGCAAGATGCACGATATACTCCATATATAAATTTTATGCAATGTATATAGTAAATAGACTGGAATTATACAAAAATATACTAAAATAGACTGGCACTATACAATTTATATACAATAGACTGTCATGATACAAAATATATACAAAATAGACTATCACTATACAAAAAATAAATGTGCGCTTGTATATGGAGTTGAAAAAGGAAAACCTGGATATAACTGAATATCCATTATGCATAACGTTGAAATATGTACATAATAGACTGTCATTATACAAAAATATACTAAAGAGACTATCACTATAAAAAATATATATATAAAATAGACTGTTACTATACAAAAAATATAGTAAATAAACTGTTACTATACAAAATAGATTGTCACTATATAAAAAATATAAAAAATAGACTTCCAATGTATAATTTATATACAATAGACTGTCACTATACAAAAAAATACTAAATAGACTGTCAATATACAAAAAAATACTAAATAGACTGTCACTATACAAAAAAATACTAAATAGACTGTCACTATATAAAATATATACAAAATAAACTGTCACTATACAAAAAATATACAAAATAGACATTTCGGACTATTAGATGTAATATGTTTGGTCCGTATGGACATTTCGTGTCAATGAAGAAAAACATGGGCTATTAAAAATTTAAGGGGTTATAGAGGGTCATTTTCTCTTTTTATTTCTCGTAGATACTCTAATTACTAATGTGACTATCTTGTTTAAGTAGAACGTATACATTTTTTTTTTCATGAAATTTTTTTTTACTCGCTCATCTTTTAATTTGCTCATTTTTAACTTTAAATGCGAAAAAATAAAATTAAACTTAGCGATCTTCCAAATTCAACAACAAATAAAGCAAAACCATATGGAAAAATGAGCATATTATCAACCCCTCAAATATTAGAACGGCTAAAACATGGACAACTTTTTTGTCATGAAACAACAAAATAATAATTTTTCTATTCTATTATCACACAATAAGATAAACAGAAGGTAAACGATAGCAGCATAATTAAAACAATAAACCCAAAAAAAAAATTATATGTTGAGCCAACCTTAGGGCAGTGGCATCAGGGGGGGGGGGGGGGGGGGGGGGGATTGATCAAACACCATTACATAGCTAAACTTGAATCAAACACCTTTGTGTCAGGATCTCAATCAATTAATTAAGAAAATCAATCAAGTTTTGGGATAATTTTCTATTTATTTTGAAATTGAAACAACTGCGATTACAAATCACTAAGTGAAATGAAAAAAGAACTAATGAAACTGAGCTAACCAGAATCCCATGACTGAGTTACAGATCTGTAAGAAAAGAATTAGAAGAGAAAGTAAGAGAAGAAGATGAGAAGTGAGAAGAAGAGAAAGAATAGGGAAAATTCTCGTTGGTTGAATTCACACCCTGCTCAACTAGTTTGTTGAGCTTTATAACAAACTCATCCAGCTTGCAGCATTTGAGCCCTTGAAGCTCATTAACTAAAAGTCAATCACAGTCATCGATTCAGTATTAGTTATTCATGTACTTCCCCTCTCATCTTCGAGCTCTCTTAGCTACATTTCCCTTTGTTTGCACTTCTCAGGTCATGACATACCCTTCTCCTTCAATTAATCCTTGTCCTCAAGGATTAGTATTAAACTATAAAAATTTAGATTTAATAAAGTCATAGTCCTCCCATGTAGTATCCTCGGGAGGTAAGTTTGACCACTGGATAAGCACCTTAATAGCAGCAACATTCCCTTTTGGAACAAGTTGTCTTTGCAAGATAGCAACTGGTTTTACTAGGAATTGGCCTTCTTCACTAGTCATGGGCAAGACTGATTGGACCACTGCTCTAGAGCCAATTTTCTTTTTTAACAATAAAACATGGAAAACAGGATGAACTTTAGAAGTAGGAGGCAGCAACAGTTTATAGGCAACTTGTCCAACTCGACTCAAAATCTGATAAGGTCCATAGTACTTGGAGCTAAGTTTCAAATTCTTTCTGAGAGCTAAGGATGTCTGTCTATAGGGCGGTAGTTTCAAATATACTCTATCCCCAACTTGAAACTCTCTTTCAGTTCTCTTTTGATCTGCATACAACTCCATTCTCTCCTGAGCTTTTAGCAAGTTATCCTTGAGCAATTGTTGCATTTGCTATCTCTGCATTATCACATCAACAGCAGCAGGGATTGTAGTCTCCAAAAGAGGATCCACAGACAATTATGGAGGTAAGAAGCCATACAAAGCTTCAAATGGACTACACTGTAGACTGGTATGAAAATTGGTGTTGTACCACCATTCTGCAAAATACAATCAATTTTTTCAATGAGTAGGCAGATGGCTAGTCATGCACCTTAAGTAGCTCTCGATGCATCTGTTCGTACTTTCAGTTTGACTATTAGTCTGAGGGTGGTAAGATGAGCTGTACAGTAGTTGAGTTCCCTTCAGTCTGAATAAGGCTTGCCAAAAGTTGCTGGGGAAAATCCTGTCTCTATCAGAGACTATGGACTCAGGAGTACCATGTAAAGTGTGGACTCTCTTCCAAAACTTATTAGCTATATCAACAACAGTAAAAGGGTGTGCTAAGGCCATAAAGTGAGCAAATTTAGTCATTCGGTCCACCATAACAAAAATGACATCCTTACATTTAGATGTAGGTAATCCTTCAATGAAATCCATAGAGATGTGTCTCCAAGCTTGATCAGGCATGGGGAGTGGTTGCAGCAGTCCCGGATATGACACGTTTTTATCTTTATTCTTCTAACAAGTATCACACTCGGCTACATATTGGATGACCATTTGTTTCATAAGAGGCCAGTAGAATAGCTGAGCTAACCTCTTATAAGTTCCTAGTTGTCCTGAATGCCCTTCTATTGAAGAATCATGGAAGATTTTAATAAGTTGTTGCCTGAGGGTGCCAGTGGTCCCAATGTAAATTTTGCCCTTTTTCCTTAGAACTCCAAAAGTATGCTGCTAGATCTAGAATCCTTATAAATCAACTGCAAGCTGAGCAATCAACCCATCAGCTAGTGCATCTTTTTCATAGCTTGCACTAATTTCTTGCACCCAAACTGGTACATTCATGCTGATGGCAAGACGTGTTGCTTGATGATGAGCTTCAGTACGCAATGACTCAAACTGTCTCGAGAGTGCATCAGCTACTCTATTCTCAACCCCTTTTTTGTATTGGACTTCATAGTCTATGCCTAGGAGTTTAGTCAACCCTTTTTTTGTTGCATAAATGAGGTAACCTTCTGTTTAGAAAGTACTTCAGGCTATGGTGATCAGTTCTCACCACAAAGTACCTATACTGAAGGTAGTGCCTCCATTTATCTATGGCATTGAGTAGAGCCATGTACTCATTCTCATAGATGGACTTGTCCATGTGCCTTAGAGGTAGTACCTTGCTAAAATAAGCTAACAGTCTCCCATTTTGCATCAGTACTGCCCCAATGCCTGAATGACATCCATCTGTCTCAACCACAAAAAGGTTGAGTGTAGTCAGGTAGAGCTAACATTGAGGTAGTGGTCATGGCTCTTTTAAGAGCTGCAAAAGCTTGATCAGTTTCTTCACTCCATCTAAAACCTTCCTTCTTCAAGAGATCTATCAAAGGTCTGCAAATGGCACCATGATTGGCCACATACTTCCTGTAATAGCAGTCAGCCTCAAAAACCCTCAAAGTACCTTGATTGTGGTGGGCTTAGGCCAGTTCACCATGGCCTGCACCTTGCTAGGATCAGTAGTCACACCATGAGCATCAATGACATGTCCCAGCTATTCAACTTGAGGTTGCCCAAATGAACACTTAGACCTTTTTGCATAAAGAGTATTCTTCTTCAATGTCTCAAATACAATGGTTAGATGGTCTATATGATCCGCTAAAGACTGACTATAAACCAAGATATCATCGAAGAAAACTAACACAAACTTTCTTAGAAAAGGTAGGAAGACCTGATTCATCAATGCCTGGAATGTAGCAGAGGCATTTGTAAGCCCAAATGGCATTACATTGAATTCATAATGCCCCAAGTGAGTTCTGCATGCAGTTTTGTACACATCTTCTGCCTACATTCTGATTTGATGGTACCCTGCTCTGAGATCCGCCTTGAAAAAGATTATTGAACCATGCAACTCATCTAAAAGATCATCCACAATGGGTATTGAGTACCTATCTTTGATAGTAATGTCATTTAACCCACTGTAATCTACACAAAACCTCCATGCCCTATCTTTTTTCTTTACCAATAAAGCTTGAGAAGAAAAGGGAGATTGGCTTGGCCGAATGGTTCCACTTGGCAGCATTTCTGCTACATGTTTCTCTAGTTCTTTCTTTTGATAGTAATTATACCTGTATGGCCTTAGGCTCACTGGTGTAGCACCAAGTTTTAATAGAATCTGGTGATCTAAGGATCTGACAGGAAGCAATGCCTTTGGTTCTGCAAAATCTTCCTTGTACTTGTCAAGTACCTCCTGTATTGGATCAACCATGTCTTCTAGTTCTGGTAATTAGTTCGCACTTATCATGAACAAATGAGCCATTAATGTCTGTCATTTCCTCAGCAGTATCCCTATAGAACTCCCATTGATCAAGCTCAAACTACCTGCTTCAGGTATAGCATGTAGTACAGTCTTGTTTCCCTTTCTCCAAATTGTAACACATTTCTTTTCATGATCGAATTTGGTGGGATTATATGTTTTCATCCAATTATTCCCTAACACTATATCACACCCACATTTGGATGATTCTCAAATCTTCTTGGAACTATTTACCTTGCATCTTCCAGCTAAATCCTACACAGCTAGCATTGCATATGATATAATTTCCATCAGCAACAGTCACTCTCATTGGTGGGTTGTAAATGAGTACATGTCCAGTGTCCTTCACTGCTTGCTCATCAATAAAACTATGAGTGCTTCCAGAGTCAACTAACACTGTTAGGCTCCTGTTTTTGCTAATGCCCCTGACCAAGATCGAGTTTACTCCAGAATTATTTCCTGCCAAAGCACTAGGACAAATGGCTTCCAGCACTTCTTGCTGAACCTCTCCTTCAATTATGATTTCAGTTAAATTAGGATCCCCCGTTTAAGTCTCAGGTTGATATACTATAGCCTTAGGACTATTTTCATTCTCCCCAAACAAATAGTTTAGTTGCTTGTTTATGCATTGATGTCCAAGTGCATGCTTTTCTCCACACTTGAAGCATAGATGATTAGTCTTTCTATATTCATAAACTTCAGGGCTCAATCTATAAGTGCATGTTCTATTAGCTGGCATGGTGGAAACCTTGTGAGTTGAGGCAACTCCAATATTAGTGTAAGATTCCCCTGTGATTTTTTCCTTTTTACTTATAGCATCAAGAGCCTTCTCTTGCATCCTAGCATGTTCTATAACATCATTTAAGGTTGTTGGTTTAAACAATTTGACAACATATATGATTTTCTCCTTGAGAGCATCCACAAAACTAGACATGAAATGGGAATCATTCAAAGCAGTATTCTTGATGAGCATATGAGCCTTGAGTTCCTCAAATGTTTTCAAAAACTCCTCAACTGACCCCTTCTGTTGGAGTTTATTAAACTCTTCTACAACATCCTCCATCAAATTCTCACCAAACCTAAAACACAATTCCTCCTTAAATCCTCCCCACCCCCCCCAAGTCATAACCCCTCTACTCACAGTTAAGGAGTTATACCACACTTCGCCTAATCTATTCAAATAAATAGCAGCAGCTTCAACCTTATAATTCTCAGCAGTCTTATACAAATTAAAATACTGTTCGCATTTTCAAAGCCATACCTTTGGTTCCTTGCCTTCAAAACTAGGTAATTCCCACATGGGAGGTGGGATTGGAAATCCAGCTTGTGTATTTGGCCTAGCCTCTTGCACGGGAAGAGGAAGCAACTTTCCTCCATTTGGATTTGCTGATGGCTTCTTCAAAGCAGTTAGTCTGTCCAATATCAATTACAAGGTTCCTTGAATGCCCATGTGTGTCTGATGTAAGTTTTGTTGCCCATCAATTAACCCAGCTAGTACCTCTTCGTGTTGAGTAATCTTGGCATCTATAGTTTGCATCCTCGTACCATCCACTATCGTTTAATCCACAGGTTGCAGGTTCAAGGGCTCTGATACCAAATGTCAGGATCTCAATCAATTAATTAAGAAAATCAATCAATATTTGGGAGAAATTTCTGTTTATATTGAAATTGAAACAACTGCAATTACAAACTAATAAGCGAAATAAAAAAAGAACTAATGAAACTAAGCTAATCAGAATCCCATAGCTGAGTTACAGATCTGTAAGAGAAGAAATATAAGAGAAAAGAAAATGAGATGAAAAGTGAGTATAAGATAGAGAACTCGAAAAATTCCCGTTGGTTCAATTCACGCCCTGTTCAACTAGTTTGTTGAGCTTTATAACAAACTCGTCCAGCTGGCAGCATATGAGCCCTTGAAGCTCATTAACTAAAATTCAGTCACGGCCGTCGATTCAGTATTAGTTATTCATGTACTTCCCCTCTCAGCTTCGAGCTCCCTTAGCTACATTTCCCTTTATTTGTATTTCTCAGGTCATGACACTTTGCCCTCTTCAAGCGCAAGTCCAGCTAAACTTCAAGCACATGTGTGCCATCATTGGTTATAGTATAAATGCTTTTAGGAAGATCGGATAAGTCTTAAATAGCACCATTAAGATCGGCTATCTGATGCAAATCATACGAAAAAGGGGCATCCATCTATGCCTGACATATTTCAGGATGAAATTGGGGCTTTTGTATCTATACCCGATTTTGGGATCACAATTGAAGCTATACTCACTTTGCAAAAACAAATTACAAACATATCAACTTCAGACTTATCAGGTTTGAAGTTAAAAAACATTAGTCTAAAGTGCAATGCACTTAAGGCCAATTAAGTCTAAAGTGCAAAAACTACACTTAAGATGCACTTAAGGCCATATCGGTCTGAAGTGCAATAAATATTTATATTTTCATGCACTTAAGGTCAGAGAGGTTTGAAGTGAAAATTTTGCACTTTTGATGCACTTAAGGCCAAATAGGTCTGAAGTGCAACCAACATTTTCATGCATTTAAAACCAAATAGGCCTAAAGTGCAAATTGCCCAAAAAAAGAAATTTGTTCTTCGAATTTTAACAATCCAATATATGATTTAACATCTAAATCTTCTCCAAACGAGCTCAAATTTGAAACATAACCTTTAAATATCATAAAGAACAAACCCCAATCATCAATTTGTCAAAACAACAATAAAGCTAACGAACCCGTTTTGCAATTAAGAAAATGATGAAGAAGAAACCCTAAGCAATAAAAAAAACAGCAACTCACCACTGTAAAACATCACAAACAACCTTAAAATATGTTCACAAACATCCTGAAGAAGAAAAAGGCCTAAAGTTGCTTAAACTTCAGGTAATAGTTTAAAAAAATTAAAAAGTGGGGACAGATTAAATAGGGCGACCAAATAGGGCGCCCCGTACAATTTTTACGATAAATTCAAGATTAGCCTGGTTCAAAGCTACCAATTAAAAATTAGCCATAATTTTAAGATTAATCAAAATTTAGCCACTTTTTCATGTAAAATAAAATATGAATAAGAATGCGACTAACTAAAATTCAAAAAATATTTACCATACTATGCTGAAGTTTGAATTTTTTTCATATGAAATTTCAACTTAATATTTTGAAATTCCAGCATAATATGCCGAAGTTCTATACACATAAGTTCCATAATCCAATATAATATGTAAATCTTTTTCTTGTGTCCGCTAAGTATATTCTAATCCAGATTCTATCTCCTCATTAAATAGTCACTATTTTTCAATTACTTTACATCAACTAATTATTTTTTCGAACTGTCAACATAAGAAAAAAGAAGAAGAAAGTAACTGAAGCTTGTCCACCAAATTAGCAAAGCACCACATTCAATGAACAAAACTCTATACATAGAGACATTCTATGACACTAGGGAAGGAAAAAGGAAACACAAGATTTGAAATGGTAAAGTCTTAGCAGAGATCTGAACCCAGCTCTGCATAGTAATAAAGAGATCACATTTCAATCATTCCTCAGAACACAATATGAAGTACACATTGAAGGAACCCGACTGAAAAGGTACCACAAAAGCTATCATAATGACTGCTCTATAGAGTATCTTTGATACATCAGAAAATCAAGTCGCGAAGAGGATTTACACAGATAGACTAAGTTGTCTTGACATGATAGCGACGACTTCTTGTTCTTCCCAAGTTGTTGCTTGGAAGGAAGATGATGACCACCTTATTCTTGTAAAGAATCACTCCATGCTAACATGTATATGCATGCAAACTACAATATGTACCATATGCATATATCATAACGAGGATCTTGAAGTAGAAAACCGAAAGCACCTAACCTAACAAAACTTTGAATGGTATCAATAAGATGAGTAGTTCACGTAGGTGATTCAGCTAGTAGAAGTGTGTGCCACCACCCACAAGCGACATTTGTCGGTACATGACCATCGATTGAGACTTGGGATGGAATATTCCGATCAATCACATCACCCAGTCCAAGCTGCAGAAAGATGAAGCCATTTGTTCAATAGATCATCACACTTGCAGAATGCCAAATAATTGAACTTAGCAAACTAGCACATTGCCATACAAAGTCTGTAAGATAACATATAAAGCAAGCCGCATTCTTGAGGCAATCACTGAAACCTATGACTCAAAGGAGAAAATATGCTGAATAAAGCTTGTACCTGACCATACTTGTTCCATCCCCAGCAGAACACTTTGCTATCATCTTCATAAAACAAAACAGCAGAAAGGTTAGATAAGCTTTAAGAAGAAAAAAATACTCTAGAGAATGAACAAACTATTAGTCGCTATTTATCCAGAAGATTGTGCAGTAAGCTGAACAACTTATCAGAATGGTACAGTAAGCTATTATGACCTACAAAATACTAACTGCTTCCATTTTCTTTCCACTTTTTCGAGCAATTTTTTTTAACAGATCACTTCAACAGGCATATAAGCTTTTATTCCTAATCTACTATATCTAGCTCAAGAAAGGACAGTTTCTAACACCTCTACAATCATATGTTTACTGTAGGAGAAATTGCTTAACTGAGTTTCCCATATGAGAATTCACTCTTCCCCTCGGATACCTCAGCTATATATTTATGGTAGATACAGATCAAATCATGATAAAAAGAAGAAAGCCAACCATGATACCAAAAAGAAAATATTCATGTTCTCCAAAAGGTTATCCATCTTTCATTTAGTCCTTAACCCCTAGTTATAGACCATAATAAAGAAAACAAATTCTGAAAAAAAAAAAAGTAAGGGTATTGAGAGCATTCAGCCAATCAAGCTGAGGACCTTGTAGCAGTTCAAGGCTGTGCAATTATAAGTGTTTACAAGTCCTTAATTGACTTACTTCAAGAACTTATGGTGTCATGGGTTGACGCCCATCAAGTTTACTCTATTGATCAATGAATAGGCTCTCTCAGAAGAGTTACATAACAACAAACAAAAAATCCTGCTATATAGAAATTGGTATTGGGTGGATTAACCTCTGAAACCAACTCACTAATGGAAATAATTCAGCAGCAAAAACCATTTTCGCGTTATCATATTCACTCGAATAATTATCAGGGTGTGCACATTTCCTAGTACTCTTCAATATTGAAGTTTCTTTGACTCTATACGAACAAGCTCATTTGTCACCTTGATTTTCATCTAATTAGCCATGACATCCCCCCATCTATTCACTGCAGCTTCTCATGGATCTAAACGTTGTATGTCTAGCAGGAGAAAGTTTTCAAGATGCAGATACGAGTCATACCTGTGACTACGGCAGTATGTCGTGCTCCACATGATACAACTTTCACATGCATGTTCTCCAAATTTGGAGCATCCAGGAGCCGAGGTAGTGTCTGATATAGATAAAAGTAAAAGTTTAGTACTAGATCGGAAAAGATCTGCATCTCTTGGTATAGTCCATAACGCAGGAAACCTACTGATCAATAAACTTTGCCAGTATAAGCAAACCACATTTCACTGTATGACATGTTACCCAGATTTCGAAAGCCTCTTATATTAATAGTTGTAACAGTACCAACAGACCTATTGTCTGGGTAGAAGCAAAAGAACCAAACTCAAAAATGTACCTCAGCCTGCTCGGCGCCAGTGCCTAACTGCCCAAATTGGTTCCCTCCAAATGCATATACATCACCATCTGCAGAAATGCATACAGTGTGCCAGAGCCCTGCTGCTACACTTTCTATCCTGATGCCAAGTAATGAAGATACACACGTCGGACTTAGCTCATCATCTGTACTCCCTTGACCACACTGCAAATGCAGCATCGGCACTTAATATGCTATTTAATAAATAAAAGAATCTTATAATACGATTACCGTTAATTTGCTATGCCTTTCCAAGTTCATAGCACCTCTAGGCAAATTCTCAAACCTGAAATGAACTTTACGCATTGGCATAAGGAGCTCAGAGAGTAAATATTCCTTCTTTCTCTTGTTAAGAAATATTTTTTTCTTATGGAAGAAGTGGACTCCACTTCATAAGTTTTGTTATGGTCAAGTACCTAGTGTTCAAAAGATCCTCGTGCTACCACATAGTAAATCTTTTCACGTCCAGTGCGCTTGGGTTAATAGAAAATAGTGTCATGAGGCATATATTACTTTACTTTTCACATATACGGTGCATGTATACACACACAGGCAAACACAGAAATAAGTTTAGTATTTCACCAAGAACATAGCTTATTTGAAATAACTCCTGTGCTTAAATTCACTACGAAATAGACTGATCACAGGAAACTCACCTGTCCATACAATCCCCAACCAAAAGTTAATAACGCTCCAGCATCTGCCTTGAAAATCAGCAGCAATAAGTAATAAGAAAAATTATCGAAGAATTATAGGACTGCAAGAGGGAAATCATATACAATAATGTACCAATAGAAAACACATAGAAAGTATGAGAACAGCATTCATATGAAATATAGGTACGAATTGATAACTAAAGTTCATGCTGATAAGCAAGTACTGAAATGTAGGCATAACCAACTAAAGACTATCCCAGATATCTACACAAGAACTAGAATGTGAACCTGTAATTACTGCACTGTGTCGGCCCCCGCAGGCAATTCTCTTAACGTAATTCCCAGGAACTCTGAGGCCTTGTCCCTCTGACCCTGGACATCCATGAGAAAGGCCCATAGCTCTGTCCTTTCGCAAAGGAGAAGAATCAATGCACGGCACAGGATGTGGAGAGGATACCATTCGAATCCTGGAGCCTAGTCCAAGCTGTCCTTCCCCTCCATAGCCCCAACCCCACACTTGTCCTATATCTAAATGAAAAAAGAAAATGTCATCCTTCTTTGGTTTCTTTAACAATGTAACTACAAAAGGGCAACGCACACATATTATGCTCCAGGAAGCTAAGGACAACTGTATGATGTGTTGAAGCAAGTTTATCCAAAATCTATAAAATTACCTGACAATGCCAGTGTATGCCGGCCACCAGCTGCTACACTGACAATCCGCACCCCTGGATTTAATGCGACTAAACATGGCAATGCTGAGAGACCTTCATCCCCTGAGGTTGAGCTCTCAGCTTGTTGCTTAGCTGATGATACCCGTCTACGTTTCACACTATCCTCTCCACCTCTAGTCTCTATATGAGACACTGCTCCAAACGTGGACCTCGATCCCTGGGGGTGAGGGCTTACTGTGATAAAGTTAATCTTCAAAATATTACACTGTAAAATGTAAATAGCAGATTGTGCTTCTTTCTGACAGTGAAGCCAATCCGAAAATACCTTGCTGTGCCAGGAATGAACTCTGTCCATCGTTTACCTCCTTGTCTACAGCTGGCTCTCCAAGAACCTTTCCAGAAGGAATACATTCCTTCCAACCCCATGTATACACTTCTCCATTTCCTGCATTTAAGGTTGAGTAGTATATCATTCTAGGGTTCCATAAACACATTATGACAAGGGGATTAAGAAAACAAACAAAAAGAGAAGGCCATAGCTCACTATGGTTTAAGAAGGAATATATAAACACTGGAGGCCAAAGCTCTCTAGAAAATGGACTCCGAACATAACTCAACCCCAAAAACTAGTCAAGATGTGAGCATTGCTCATGATCATATAAGGAGACAAATAGCCCGTCTGTCAACCAATGTGGACAACTGTAACACTCCCCCGCCAAGTGGAGCATGGATAACATAACATGGGGGCCCAACATTGGGACACACGATAACGAGGATAGGTTGGCCTCCGATACCTTGATAAGGAATAGACCTTGGGCCTAACCAAAAGCTTGCTCAAAAGGTGTGAATTGACCCAAGACCATATAAAGAGACAAACTATCATCCCTCAACAAATGTGGGACACTTAACATATTCAATCCTTATATCGTTGTCAACTTTGCAAAATTATGACTACCCAAATCTAGTGAAGGAGGACAACAGAATGGATGTTGAAGTAGATATATTCTCACATTGGAATATTATCCCAAAGTCACAAAAATACACAAGCTTCCAGCTGCAAAAAATTAGTGGCATCATTAACATGAAAGTTTCTGTGGATACCTGTAACTGCAACACAATGTGCCCAACCGGCAGCGGCTTTTACTACTAAAACTTCATCAGGAAGGGGAAAAGGCTCCGGAATTTCCTTCAAAAGGTCACCATAAGAAATTGCAGGTTATTTTGACATGTCGCTAGGTAGTCAGTAAGCTGAGTAAACGAAGTTAGTGAAAGAATTACCCCATGTTTCCCTGATGTCACATAGGATTGGCCTAAATCATCCGTTGAACCCCATGTAATGAGCTTCCCAGAATCTGATAAAGAGTAGTATAAAACAGCATAGTAATTGCAAACTAGGTAAGATAAGTAGCAGATATATATAAGACGGAAACCGCAAAGATGATTATCTGAAATCCAATTTAGGATTTAATACTATGTACACAAAGAAGAAATTCTAAGTTCTGCCAAGAAGTAATGCATCAGAAGTTCACTGAAAACTAAAGTTTGACAGCCAGTACGTTCTGAGTTGAAACCATCAGTTCCTACAAAGTGATCCAAGATTCCGTTTCAAAACTTACTTCTACTCAAAAACATCCATGACTAAGAGGGTGTTTCAGTAAGCCTATAAGCCGAAGTCAACAAGTACTTTTTCACTTATCTACTAATTTTTATACTCTAAAATTGTTTACAAGCAAGTGTTTATAAGCCAAAATCAGCCAAACGTCATAATCTGGAACCTACAACTTACGGCTTTTTAACTTATAAGTACTTTTGATTTGACCCAATTTTTTTACTATTTTACTCCTACTAGTTTTTGTAGTCCCCAAAATAGTCTTTCCAAAATAAAACACTTCTGACTCCCTCTACATTTCATTTTTGTCATTCATCCCTTTCAATGTAAATATACTTTTAAATTAAATATTCTGAAAAAAATTCAAAGACACTTAAGCCATTTTAATTTAAAAAGTGCTTATCAGAACTATTTGCCACACACACCAACTACTTATTATCAATTTCAACACTTCAATTCAAACACATAATTACTTATTTATAAAATCATTTCATCATTTAAAAGCACTATTCAGCACTTGATAATTATCAAGTACTCCCTCCATCCCAATTTATGTGATATTTTTTGCTTTTCGAGATTCAAACTTATTAATTTTGACTATGTATATGGACATAGAATATTTAAGTTTTTCAAAATAAAACTTACACATTTGAAAACTACATAAAAAGTAGTTTAAATCACGTAATAACTAAAAATATCTAAAGACATAAAAAAAATATTGTCGAAGAACAACAACTTGTTTGACTCTAACATAGTAACATAAATTGGGACGGAGGGAGTACTACTTTTAATCAGCTAACCCAAACATATTCTAACTATAATGTCCGAAAGTTTTTAAATTTTTTTTAAAATTTAGTGTAAAACAAGTCATAAATAGTTGTGTAACTATAAAATAAAAAAGAACAAAGTTAAATTATTTTTAAATATAAAAAAATATTATTATTGTTTTAGAACCGACTAAAAAAAAGTAAAGAGTATAACATAAGTCGGGAGCACATGCTCAGCTGCAAATACAAAAGCAAAAACATAAAACTACAGTAAACCTGTGTAATAAAACCCAAAAATGAACAGGAAATGCAGGAAAAGAGAGAGCACCTGAAATGGCCATAGCAAATCCACAACCACCACCACAAACATCCTTCCATAAGTAATTTCCCGACTGTGGAATCCTCACAACAACAACTGGAGACAACAAAGGTGACCTCTGTGGCACAGCTCCTGGTAAATATCCCCACATATACACTATTTTCTCCTTTTCTACTACTTCCATTTTCACACTTCCTTCACCTTCACTTCCATTCATTCCCACAACTACACAAAAAAAAAAAATTGAGAAAAAAAAAATAAAAGTTGAAAATAGAAAGATAGTTTTTCTTCTCTCTTTTCGTTCTTCAGTTAAAAGAGAATTTTGGAGCGCTGTTTGTTGTTGTATTTGGCTGGCGAAAATATTGTGAAAATATTGGAGCCCTAAAGTTTTATTAGAGAGAGAAGGAGAATCAATTTCGGAGCCAATAGGGATGCCACGTCGGATGCTTATGTGGATTTATGTACACGTGGCGTTAGGTCGACCGCTAGATGCTTCCGCCATTTACAGCCAGGAGTAGCCTCGAAGTTTCTGGAATTTCGGCCTTTAAATTAGACCTTCCGTAGACCATTGAGTGCTTGCTGGCGTGGTCTCACCCTTTGTCTGCCACGTGTCTATTATTTTCTTGGTCTTCAACCATTCCATCTTTCCACGTGTCCCAGAAATTTTTAATTTTTTTTATACGGTAGACATCTCTATAACACCATCTTTATATAACAATATTTTACTATAAAAGTTAAGTTTTTTCGAAATTAATTTTTATGTTATATTATAATATATGTTTTTTATAACAATATTGTGCTATAATATCTAAAAATATTCGGAACAAACGACGCTGTCATAGAGAAGTTTGAGTGTATAATAACTCCATTGATTTAACTTTCCTCGCGTTTGAATCATTTAAAGAGAAAACACTTTCTATTAAAAGAAAGTTATTACCAAAAATTGTTTGATGGATAAAAATAATACTCAAAGTTTGAAAATTTGATGAGTTTAATTAGTGACTTTTGGAGTTCTTCAAAGTTGTAAAAGCATTATAAAAACAAGAAAATATATGTCAGCATCTCTTTACTCCAAAATAAATAATTTATCATATAAAATAACTTAGCTGAAGTATTAACTATTTACTTTATGTATAATTTAGACTATTTAGTCAACAAGCACCACCCTCCACCGGCCACTCTTACTGCCGAAAGGTTGTATTTTCCATGGAAAATAATGTCACGTCTCAAGCCGACTATTTTATACATGTAATTTTCTTTGTTTTAATTATCTTATTATTTTATTATTTTGTTATAATTCTAGTCTTCATTATTTTGAATATGACTTTTTTATTACTGTTTTCCTTTTACAAATAATCGGTGAAATATTTTTCTTAAATGGTCTATCAGAAATAACATATCTATCTTCACAAAGTAGGAGATAAGCAGGGACGGATTTAGGGAACGGGAGGGGGTTCACCTAAATCCCTTTTATCGAAAAATTACATAGTGCATCATAAAAGCAAAATCTATTTTTTACCTCTATATATTATATTTTGAATCCCCTTGAAACAATCCAAAAGCATAACTTAGTAGTCAAAGGGGTTCAAAACATTTGTGAGGTCACTAGTTCAATTTCCACTAGCCACAATCTCTTTTGATGGTTTAACTTTTTCTTTTTTTGAACCCCTTAGCGGAAATCTTGTTTCCGCCACTGGGGATAAGGTCTACATACACACAGAGATGGAGTTAAGATTTGAAATTTATGGGTACGAGATTCTAGTCCTTTTAAGTTATCAAATTTTAAATTAATAATTTATACATATTTAATGAATTTCTTAAGCCATATACAAAGTTTCGAGCAAAGCTTTTTTGGATTCGACCAAACTCGTAAGTTATAATCTAACTTCGCCTTGGGTAACTCACTACCTTCTCTTCTCTGGTCCCATTTGTGAGAGAATAGACCGGGTATATTTTTTTGTTGTTTTTTTAAGTGGTACCTACCTTAAGATATTGTTAGCAGGTCTCCCTAGGTCCTAAGAAAACTTCTGAAAAAATTCAAGAGTTTTTGTTATATATTACTTGTGGTTTTGCTTGTGGCCAGCCATTCACAAGTAGGAGAACGGGTCCCTGCATATCTCACGATTAATATGATGATCAATGTCAACTAGAAGTTAAATTTAGAAAAAGTAGTAGAATAACTTCTATGTCATTCGATGTGATACATTGATGACAAGCCCTCAAACTTGGTAAAATGTCATCTCAGCCAAGCCATTTGAACATCTAATCATGTATGTTCTTTTAAACCACTTAATATCAACATTCTTATAGGAGTTTGCATAATTAATTTATTTTGGATGCCACTAAAATATTACTCTTGATATTTGATGTATACTTTATTAGTATCAAAATTTCTATATAATTTTGAATTATGTCCCAATCAAATAGTGCTTATTAAATAAATTGCGACAGAGTATATTCTCTCTAATTAAGCAGTATCGAAGGACCGATGTATTTGAGGGATTACAGCCTCTCATTACAAGACTTAATAAATGGAGATGAGTGGGATACATACAAAATTTCTTTTGTTCTTCCGCCTTCTATTGTTACTAAGATTAATGCTACACCAATCCCTATTTTTTTATTTTTTTTAGTACAGAAGTAGCAAAAATAGTCTTGAACATTAAGTAGAAACCTTGATACCGTGTTGATATCGAAACTTAAAGATGGTGTGCACTGGGGCACTTGTATGACGTAACAATAACTTTGTGCCCAAGGCACTACGCAACATGAAAGTTGTATAGCTTAAGACGATAATACCATCATACCTCCATGTGTGAGAGCATCATCTTAAGGTGGATCAAAGTACCACTCTAAGTATTTAGTAGTTTTAATTCTGAAAGAGGGGATTTGCATTCTATCCATCCTTATTGTTCTTCTAGCTTCACTACAGAGGTCAGCTTCATGGAAGTACATGCATTCATCATCCAAAGTTGTTGCATATTTGGCCAAGGAATCTGCCACATGATTTGCTTCCCTATAACAATGTTGTACTTTGATTCCATATTGTGTGATTTTCTCCTGGATTTTACCAATATCCCTTTGTAGTCTCCAGGGAATATTAGTTGTGCCAAGAATCATGTTAAGTACTAGCATTGAATCAAGTTCTAGGATCAATCCCGCAAAACCTTGTTGGCAACACCACAATGTTCCCTGAAGAGCAGCCTGTTGTGATGACCCAAAAGGTCATCTTATGTTTTAGAACTCGAATCTGTGCTCTTAAGCCTTACAAATCTCATTTTTACCCTCCTCGATTTGCGTGTGCAGTCCGGGTAGGTTTTCGGAAAGCTTTTATGTTGAAAACTAATGAAAATAAGAATTTTTGCCTTAAAAGTTAATTTTAGTTGACTTTGGTCAATATTTTTGGTAAACGGGCTTGGATCCGTATTTTGACGGTCCCAGTGGGTCCGTATCGAATTATGGGACCTGGGCGTATGCCAGGAATCGAATTCGGAGGTTCCTAGCTCAAGTTATGAATTTTTGATGAAAATTAATTGTCTTTAAGAATTGATTGATATTTGGCGTTGTTAGTGCCAGGTCCGTATTCTGATTCCGGAGCCCAGTATAGGTTCATTATGATATTTAAGACTTGTCTGTAAAATTTGGTGAGAAACGGAGTTGATTTGGCGTGATTCGGACGTCCAGTTGAGAAAATAGAAATTTTAAAGTGTTCTTGAGAATTTCATTTGATTTGGTGCTAAGTTCGTAGTTCTAGGTGTTATTTTTGCGATTTGATCGCGCGAGCAAGTTCGTATGATATTTGTAGACTTGTGTGCATGTTTGGTTTGGAGTCCCGAGGGCTCGGGTGAGTTTCGGATAGGCCATGGGATGTTTTGGACTTTGGAAATCTGGTTTTTCTGCAGAGTATGTGTTTTGACATGTCCTTCTTCGCGTTCGCGAAGGTACTCTCGCTAACGCGAAGAGTAAACTTGGCAGCTGAAGTTTTCTTCTTCGCGAACGCGAAGGCCTGGTCGCGAACGCGAAGTGATGGGGGACTTACTCTTTGCGAACGCGACTGGCTCAACACGAACACGAAGCATG
>AWOL01S0019053.1:0-25340 GCA_000715115.1 Nicotiana otophora | reverse complement strand
GGGGGGGGGGGGGGTACAACGTACCTTGACATCTGGTTGATTTATACGAGTTGTGAAGGTTAGTATTGTGGACCATCGGACGTTGTGAACTATGACTTCGTGCCGAGTAGGGGATTCCACTATCAATGAATGGGTTGTGAGTCATGTGTTATATGAGTTTTGGCCTGAAATGTATATATGTGGTACTGAAGGGTTCCCCAAGAATTTACACATGGATAAGGCCTGAGATTTTGTAGAGGATAAGGTTGGTGCTTGCGGTATGTCCGCCTACTTAATAATCTTATACTTCAGTACCAAAGGAGTTAGAGAAACAACATTAAATTTATAGAAGGTCTACTCAGCGTGGATGTCTTGGTTGCGAATTTTGGGATGCTTCGGAGGAAGTACAGTGGTTGACGAGATACTGGACTATGTGGTTTGTGCCAAGATTTGTCTGTATGGAACTCTACTTTTGTGATCGTTGTGTATAAATAGGGGTAAGGGTTACCTCTGAGAAGAATCGAAGAGTATGTTAAGAAATAGGTCAGCTCAATAGTGTTGAGTCAGCATAAAAAAGAAGACATTGGCCTTGGGAGAGATAATTCTCCATAGGTATCCGTGGCAAGCCTATGAAGAGGGCAGACCAGTCAATACAACACCGCCCACTTGGCTCGGTTCTCAGAAATGCTTTTGAAAGAGTTTATTTCCCGGACTCTCCGTAATGCATGGCGCATAGGGTTTGAACGATTGCGTCAGGTCACCATGACAGTGACATAATATGCCACCAGGTTCAATAAGTTAGCTTGTCATATTCCTACTTTGCTTCATACAGTCAGAGAGCGAGTCCACAGACTCATTAAAGGACTTAATTATGATTGTAAAATTTTGTATGACTCGGGAGCTACAGACTGATACTTCATTTCCACTAGTGGTAGAAATTGCCAAGATATTAGAACGTGTTCGGGGTGAGGAAGGAAACTAAGGAGACCAAGACGTCTCGAGGTTCTGGGGGATTCAGTGGATTCTACTCTGCGAGTATAAATCATTATGGCGGGGGCTCGTTTAGTCGGCCAGCCCAATTCGCACATCGGATTAATCGAGGTGCTCCGGTAAGTTCTTTTAATGCACCACTGACATGAGTTTCCTACAATGGTTATTCCAGTTATCTGGCACAGACTCAATATGAGCAGCCAAACCCGTAAAGGGGTTGTTATGAATACGGCGATACTAGGCACATCATGAGAAAATTGTCCCAAACTTGGGAGAGGCATATTTAATCAAAGCAATCAGGCTACGTGCCCTATTACAGTTACTACACCACCTACACAATCAGTTAAGGGTGGAGGACAGGCGGGTAGAAGGCGTCCTAGAGGTGGAGACCCGGCCGTTGTTGTATTTTTTTATGGTATGGTGGAGGTCGTTACATCAGATGGTGTCGTTATAGGTACGACCTCGATTTAAAATAAAGGAATAATTTCCTTAACTTGATTCGGTTCTGAGTATCAAGACGAATCCTCCTATTGTGCTCCACTTATGAGTGAGCTTCGTAATTCTATAATCTACTTATGTGTTTACTTCTGTTGGGAGTTGTTATGGAGATAACTACACCTATCATTCTATGATGGACTCTAATAAGATCTGTGAGGCTAAAGGTGCCTCTATGGTACTTATTTCGGTATGTTTTAATGTATTTCCGGATAAGTAATTACAAATTATGAATTATATGCCATACCGGTTTGGGGTTCATTATGTGTTGTGATTTCGTTTAACGAAAGTTATTTAAAAGGAGAAAATGGAAAGTTTCGATTGGCAAGATGTACATATTACTTGTAATTCAGAACTGAGGCCGAGGTCCTTGTATTTTAAAATAAATTGATATGTTTTAAACCGGGCTATGAGCTGCGATGGAAGTTATATAAGGACGAGATCCTTGTGATAAAAAAATTCTTGTGTTTAAATTCTCCCTTGTGAAGTTAAATTTGTACGATAGTACTAATATGGAGTCATGCCTGCTAGGCTTATTTTAAAATATTTGTATGAAATTCTCTGTGCACACTTGCCAAATTCATGTTGTAATATTGAGTTGTAACCTACGAGGTAGGTGCCCGCCCAAGTGGCGTTAAATGTGACTCGTTAATTCGGGTAAATAATTATGAGGTCTTCCTGCCTCACATCTTGTTATTAGTACTGTGAAGGTTTGAAACGAGATTTTTTTTAACATGAAGTTAATTGACGATTCTGTAATTGATTATGAACAACTATTAAGACCAGATTGACCCAGAAGGGTGCCGCATTTAGATGGTCAGACGAGTGTGAGTTGAGCTTTCAGAAGCTCAAGACCGCTTTGACTACAACGCTAGTGTTGGTATTACCCACAGGTTCAGGATCGTATATGGTATATTGTGACGCCTCTCACATTGGGCTTGGTGCAGTATTAATGCAAGATGGCAAGGTAATTGCATATGCATCGCGGCAATTAAAAGTTCACGAGAAGAATTATCCTGTTCTTGACTTAGAATTGGCAGCCATTGTTCATGCGCTGAAGATTTAGAGGCATTACCTCTACAGGTGTCTCGTGTGAGGTATTTACTGATCATCGTAGCCTTCAGTATCTGTTCAAACAAAAGGATCTTAATTCGAGGCATAGAAGATGGTTGGAGTTATTGAAAGACTATGATATCACCATTTTGTATCACCCCAGAAAGGCCAATGTGGTGGCCGATGCTTTGAGTAGAAAGGATGTGAGTATGGGTAGTCTTGCGTATATCCCGATTGGTGAGAGGCCATTAGCTGCAGATGTTCAGACTTTGGCTAATCAATTCGTGAGGTTAGGTGTTTCATAACCCAGTCGGGTTCTAGCTTGCACAGTCTCTCGATCTTCTTTATATGAGCGCATCATAGAGAGGCAGTATGATGATTCTCGTTTACTTGTCCTTAAGGACACGGTGCGACACGGTGATGCCAAACAAGTTGTTGTGGGGGAAGATGGAGTTCTGCGAATGCAGGGTCGTATTTGTGTGCCTAATGTGGATGGGATTCGTGAATTAATTCTTGAAGAGGCACACAGTCCCAATTATTCTATTCATCCAAGTATCGCCAAAATGTATCAAGATTTGCGGCAACATTATTGGTGGAGGAGAATGAAAAAGGGTATAGTTGCATATGTAGCTCGGTGTCTGAATTGTCAGCAAGTTAAGTACGAGCATCAAAGACTTGGTAGGTTGCTTCAGAGGTTAGATATTCCTGAGTGGAAGTGGGAGTGTATCACTATGGATTTTGTTGTTGGACTGCAACGGACTCAGAGGAAGTTCGATGCAGTTTGGGTTATTGTGGACAGGCTGATTAAGTCAGCGCATTTCATTCCTATGGAAGTTACCTATTCCTCGGAGCGGTCGGCAGAGATTTACTTTCGTGAGATCGTCCGTTTTCACGTTGTGCCCGTGTCTATCATTTCTAATCGAGGTACGCAGTTTACCTCGCACTTTTGGAGGGCAGTACAGCATGAGTTGGGTACGCGGGTTGAGTTGAGCACAACATTTCGTCCTCAGACGGACGGGCAGTCCGAGCGTACTATTCAGATCTTGGAGTATATGCTCCGCTCCTGTGTTATTGACTTTGGAAGTTCTTGGGATCAGTTTTTGCCGTTAGCGGAGTTTGCCTACAATAACAGCTACCAGTCGAGCATTCAGATGGCTCCATATGACGCATTATACGGAAGGTGATATCGTTCGCCAGTTGGCTGGTCGGTTATTGGGTACCGATTTGGTACAAGATGCCTTGGATAAGGTTAATATTATTCAGGATCGACTTCGCACAGCTCAGTCTAGGCAAAGGAGTTATGCCGACCATAAAGTTCGTGATATTGCATTCATGGTTGGAGGAAGAATATTGCTTCGGGTATCGCCCATGAAGGGTGTTATGAGAGTTGGGAAGAAGGGCAAGTTGAGCCCTAGGTATATCGGGCTATTTAAGATCCTCGAGAGAGTGTGGGAGGTAGCTTATAGACTTGCGTTGCCTCCAGGGTTATCCTCAGTTCATCAGGTATTCCATGTGTCTAATGTATGTGCTCCGGAAATATCATGGTGACCCGTCCCACGTGTTAGATTTTAGCTCTGTCCAGTTGGACAAGGATTTGACTTATAAGGAGGAGCCAGTGGCAATTCTAGCCCGGCAAGTTCGCCAGTTGAGATCAAAGAGTTACCCTTCAGTTAGAGTGCAGTGGAGAGGTCAGCCTATTGAGGCAGTTATTTGGGAGTCTGAGTCCGATATGCAGAGTAGATATCCCCACATTTTCACCAGCCCAGGTACTTCTCTATGTCCGTTCGAGGACGAACAGTTGTTTTAGAGGTGGAGAATGTGATGACCCAAAAGGTCATCTTATGTTTTAGAACTCGAATCTGCGCTCTTAAGCCTTAAAAAACTCATTTTTACCCTCCTCAATTTGCGTGTGCAGTCCGGGCAGGTTTCCGGAAAGCTTTTATGTTGAAAACTAATGAAAATAAGAATTTTTTCCTTAAAAGTTAATTTTAGTTGACTCCGGTCAACATTTTTGGTAAACGGGCCTGGATCTATGTTTTGATGGTCTCGGGTTGTCCGTATCAAATTATGGGACCTGGGTGTATGCCCGGAATCGAATTCGGAGGTCCCTAGCTCAAGTTATGAATTTTTGATGAAAATTAATTGTCTTTAAGAATTGATTGGTGTTTGGTATTGTTAGTGCCGGGTCCGTATTCTAGTTTCGGAGCCCGGTATAGGTTCATTATGATATTTAAGACTTGTCTGTGAAATTTGGTGAGAAACGGAGTTGATTTGGTGTGATTCGGACGTCTAGTTGAGAAAATAGAAATTTTAAAGTGTTCTTGAGAATTTCATTTGATTTGGTGCTAAATTCGTAGTTCTGGGTGTTATTTTGGCGATTTGATCGCGCGAGCAAGTTTGTATGATATTTTTAGACTTGTGTGCATGTTTGGTTTGGAGCACCAAGGGCTCGGGTGAGTTTCGGATAGGCCACGAAATGTTTTGGACTTTGGAAATCTAGTTTTTCTGCAGAGTCTGTGTTCAGGCATGTCCTTGTTCGTGTTCGCGAAGGTACTCTCGCGAACGCGAAGAGTAAACTGGGCAGCTGGAGTTTTCTTCTTCGCGAACGCGAAGGCCTGGTCTCGAACGCGAAGTGATGGGGGACTTACCCTTCGCGAGCACGACTGGCTCAATGCGAAGCATGTGGGGACTTGGGAGGGGGGGAGGGGGTGTTTGGTCGTTGCTTCATCACGAACGCAAGCCATGTATCGTGAACGCAAAGGCCAGGGGGGAGTAATCATCGCGAACGCGAGCTGGGTCTCGCGAACGCGAAGGCTTGGCAGCTAGTACCCTTCGCGAACGCGACAGTGCTCTTGCGAACGCGATGAACACTGTCGCCCATCACTTAACAGAATCCAAAAACGGGATTTTAGCCCAAAACTCATTTTTCACAAAAATCAAACGATGAGAGGCGGTTTTCAAGAGTCATTTCTTCCTCAAATTGTTGGTAAGTGATTCTAAACTATTTGTTTTCAATTACCCATTACATTTCTTGCATTTTCAACCAAAAATTTAGAGTTTTCATGGTAGAATTAGGGGTTAGGGTAGAAACTAGGGATTTAGGGAATTTGGGGATTTAGACCTCAATTTGGGGTCGGATTCCAAAACCAATTATATATTCGGGTTCGGGGATGAATGAGTAAAAGAATTTTGATCTGAACCTCGGGTTTTGACCAAGCGGGCCCGGGGTCGATTTTTTGGAGGAAAATTTGGGAAATTTAATTTATGAAATATAATTGATTCCTTTAGCAATATTTGATATTATTGAGTCATTTTTGAATAGATACGAGTGGTTTGGAGGTGAATTCCAAAGAAAAAGTTGTGATTGAGAATTAAGTAGCTTTTGGAGCAAGGTAAGTGTCGTGTCTAACTTTGGCTTGAGGGAATAGGTATTATGTGTTCATTTGCTACGTGTTTGGTTGTTAAATACGATGTATAGGTGAGGTGACGAATATCTATGCATCATTGTCGAGTCATTGCATGCGAGTGAAATTCTATTCTTGTGTATTTTGTAGCCTTAAATTTTACTATCTATGATTATCGGGTTATTTGAAATGATGGATGACTCATATCTGGTTTCACTGAGATTTGGTAACTTTCGAATATTGATTCAAGGTTGAGATTACATTGTGCTATTGATTATGGGTAAAATACCGGTTTCCTTGTGATACTCTTATCTATCAATTGTTATTGATTTTGTGATTGGTGAGGAGGAGTGTAAAGCACGAAGGGTGATGTCATTCATGCATTATTTATATTGTGAGGAAGAGTGTAAAGGACGAAGGGTGATGTCGTGCATGTATTATTTATATTGTGAGGAAGAGTGAAAAGAAGGGTGATGTCGTGCCGTTCTATTTATTTATTTGGTGAGGTTGAGAGTAAAAGCACGAAGCGTGATGTCGTGCAGTTCTATTTATTTATTTGGTGAGGTTGAGAGTAAAAGCACGAAGGGTGATGTCGTGCAGTTTTCCTTTGCTGTTTTAATTGCTCAATTCGTTTAAGGATTTTCTGTTTAATTCTGTCTTTTCATTATTCTCACTCTTTATGTTGTATTCCCCCACTGTATGTCCTCTTCCCATTATTTCTGCATTATTGCTTTATTTACTATTGTTGCCACTAGCATCATTATATTGTTCAGGTTATATGTGGGTGTCTTGTCCTAGCCTCGTCACTACTTCGCCGAGGTTAGGCTCGACACTTACCAGTATATGGGGTCGGTTGTACTGATGCTGCAATCTACACTTTCTGTGCAGATTTTGATACCGGCTCAGGTTGAACGAGATTTGATACTGGTCCGATGTCCGGAGACTCAAGGTAGATCTGTCGGCGTTCACAGACCTTGAAGTCCCCGTCTATCTTTATGTCCTACTGTTTTCTTTCATTCAGACAGTTGTATTTCTTTCAGACTATTACTTGTAGTAAATTCTAGAATGCTTGTGAATCGTGACTCCAGATCCGGGTGGTAGTAATTCATACAGTTTTATAAAATTCCGCACCTCTTATACTTCATCGTAGTTAATTATTGTTATTTACTGAATCGAAATAAGGAATTGGTTTAACGATTTTCTAACATTGGCTTGCCTAGCAAGTGAAATGTTAGGCGTCATCACGGTCCCGTCGGTGAAAAATTTCGGGTCGTGACACTTGTGCTTCTGAGAAGTTGTTAGTTGAGAATTGTATTGGAGTTGCAAATGCCTTTACCAAATGACCATTTCTCTTCCTAACAACGCCGCCTGCTTCTGCTCTCCCTTGTACTGCCATAAAACTTCCATCCGTATTTAGTTTCCAGGTATTCTCATCTGGTCTGAGCCATTTGACTATCCTACATCTGAGACATGGCTTGTAGGATTCTAAAATGTCGCATACCGTGTGCCAGCTCCAACCCCAATCCATTTGGCTGAACCTTTTTTCCATCGCAATTTTGACCTGGAATAAAATTTGTTGGCAGATTCTAGCAACATTGGTGGACTTGCTGCCATACTTTTTAGCACACCTTGCTTTCCACAATTCCCAGCAGGTGATGGTAGGGGTAATCCCTATTAATTATCTTTTAAAGGACTATATGACTTGGGCACCTAGTAGCAATGAAAATTTTACAACCAAATCTTGTTATATACTTCTCAACCCTAAAACTATCCTCGATTTGGATTTCTCTTGGATAAGGAAACTTCAATGCCCAAATAAGATAAAATACTTCTTTTGGCAATGCATGCATAATCGTATACTTTATAGAGCCTTCATGCACCATATTGGTATGAACATAGATCACAAGTGCCCCATCGGCTAATCTCTTTAAAAACATCAGGGGTGCAACCTAGTAATCATACTAACCATTAGGAAAATATTTTTTCGTTTGCCATATGAAACCTTTGAAAAAATAGGAACAACAATAATTTTAACAATCTTGATCTTGATTTGAATGCCTCTAAAGTCCTCCAATAAGCTTGGGAGTATAATTTCTTCACTGAAACAAACCCTCTTAAAACTACTAAGATTAAAATAGATATCAAATGGCTAAAGCCTCATCACAACACTGTCAAACTTAATATTAATGGAGCGTTCTTAAAAGCTACTCTAAAAGCAGGTATAAGAGGAGTCTTTAGAAATAACAACGGAGACTGAATTTTGGGCTTTTTATAAATCTTGTTATGCAACGACTTCATTGCAGGCGGAACTGCTAGCATTGGAGCAAGGGTTAAAATTGCAGTATAGATGATGTTCCCTCAAATAGAGATCGAAACTGATTCCTCAGAGATGATCAAACTGCTAAATGAGGATAACGATTTAGCTAACAACACTTTGCTCAATTGCAGGTTATTAATGCGCCAACTGAGAGCCCCAGCAATCAGACATAACTTCACAGAAGGAAATAGAGTAGCACACCAACTAGCAAAGGAAGCCATTAGTCACTTCAAGTCTACTAGATGTGTTTACCTTGCTCATTCCCCACTTTTTGTTGAACCCGAATTAAATAGAAACAAGCAAGGGTTATGTAATGGTACTAAGTATTTACCTACTAATGTTTGTAATAGTCTTGCAGCTATAAACAATGGCAATACCCTACGGGATTATGTTAGGACTATGTAATGCTTTTGTTTAAGTAATATAAGCTTCCTTTACGTTCAAAAAAAAAAGATTTGTGCTATTTGTGCCTACCACCATCTATCCCAGGTGTGTGGGCAGATTTATGATGAGGTGTTACTACTCTACCTTATGCCATTCATTTGGAAGAGCAATATTTATTGATCCGACTACTTCAAATTTAAATCGTATAGAATCAATTTAAGAGAAAGTATTTCCTAACTAGAATTTATCTATTATCAAAGCTCGAACTGGAATCTCTTGTTAAGGTGTAGGATCTCATCAATCTATACCCCTGAGAGGTTATTCATTGGAAGGTACTCTTTACACTTTTTTCCCCGTGTAAGGTTTAGTTGTGACAATTCTCAAAATCTCCTTGCAATCAGAGGCGGATCCAAAATTTAAAGTTTATGGATTCCTGTCGTAATATCAAATTAATATACAATAATAATTGATTCACAATTAGATATTTAATAATTGTTTTAATAGAAATACAAGTTCTACTCAAAATTTAAAGTTATGGATTCCTGTCGTAATATCATATTGCTTGGAACCCTTAAAATTAAAAGTCACTGATTCAACACTTCCCTCATGTGCCTCCGCCACTTTCAAATCCTGGGTCTGCCTCTGCATGGAGCAAGCGAGAATAAAAATCAAAACCATCTATTTTTAAGGTCATTAGATATAACATTTTAACCTCAGAAAACATGTAATTTGAAAAAAGCTACTATTAAGTTCTCAAATTTCTTCCAAATATCAAGCACTTCAAAGACTACCCCGAGCCCTACTTGATTATTATACAGATCTTTCTCATTAATCATTTGATGGGATGATTGCATTGTTTGTGGTACAAGGAGTACAATGACTGGGCTTGTTGGGCCCTAGAATCGGGTGGTTGATTCTGAAAGGACTGGATCAGTGTTGGGGGCGAATTTAGGCCCTTTTTAGGGTGCACGTGAACGTATGATCTTTCCGTCAAATTAGGTATTTTATGTATATAGTTTGTAAAATTGATCTAATATTATATGTTGACATTCATGCTCTGCACTTGATTAAATGTTGAGTTATTTATCCAAAGGAACCTAGATTGATTCCCACTTAGTATTTTTTTCTCGCTTTTTTTAGTGGTGCCCGGATTTTAAAAATCATAGATTCGCGTTAGTATGACACAAATGGTCTATCGATAAATAAAACACACAAGTTTTTTTGTAATCGTCTCAAATTGTGACATATTATAGGAGATTATTGCCTATAGGAGCTTGTATGCGCTTGTTGAAAATTTTAAAAACCGAGTTCGCAAATACTCCTTTGAGCTTTTATTGGCTGCAATTGCATAAACCATTTTTAAACATAAACGGATCAAAACATATTCAATCACACACAAGAAGGTGGACATCAAAACACTAATAGCTTATCGGGGAGAACTCTATACATATTCGTTCATATTGTCTCTCATATAAGCTCAAGTAGTAAAAAATACAACAATAAACTTTACTTACCACCTAACCTACCTTAGGTTGTCTGGAATAATAGATGATACAGAACACATTGATGCTAACATTACAAGTTATCATCATTCAGATCATAGGAACTGTTCCTAAATCAGGTAACAAGAAATTAACTAATCATTACTTGCGTTTTCCAGTATCACATTTTCAACCAGCTAACTTCATTCCACTTCCAAGGCTATAGTTTAAGGTTACATCCGCCTTCTCACCCGCCTAACGACAGGATTAACAGATTCTGCTGCCACACCATCTGCAGCCAGAGCTAGACCGATGATGCTGCTGCTACTCCTTTTCTTGCACATCAGACTTGCCTTTTGGTCGACTGATGCAACTGTTTCCAGCAGCTCAGACAACAGTGAGGGGCAACTTTCTTCTAGGTGCTTGAATCCTTCTGTCAGCATGACCGCTGTTTAACAAACACAAAATCAAATAACTTAGCAACTACATGAAAATAGCCAGAAGATCCCATAGTATCTTATCCTGGCTAGCACATGCTTCAAAATATAGTGAACGTTGCACAAAACCAAGAATGTGCAACATGTGTGAGGCCAGTTTTTAGAACTTCACCCCTAACATTTAAAAGATCATAAACATAATGGACTGACATGAACCAACAACACTCATAAACAATTAGTTCAACTACTCAAATTCCAAATTCTGTTGATCCATAATTCTCCTAGTTATATACCACATTCAGCACCATATGGCAATAAAGCCCCATGCGCCTAAAGTTTTGAACACTAGAACATTTACCGACATACATGGACCCAAATAAATAGAAATTACATTATCTCCCATCATTTGCTGTAAAGCATGCATCGTTAACATAGAAGCCAGCCCTTTTCCATGGTTAAAAGCCACTGTGTATGAAAAGGAAAGCTACTTTATCATTATTGATTTACCAAATATCCAATATAACATTCCCGTTCACGGTGTCTATATAATGAAATGGCAGGAGATTATTACTACTCTACCCATTATTTGAAACTTTGCATGAACCGGCAGACTTTATCTAATACTACACATTGTATCACTTCCCATGTTTCCTTTTGTCAATTGAAATTGAGGATGCACATCTAAGCAAAATGGGCATCAGAGACTCAATGTCGTAAGTCGTAACATAAGCAAAACCCACCACCTGTCAAATCTGAATGTTCTTTCAACATACAATTTTTGGTTTAAGTATTTTGTTTCCAATGGATGATAACTAAAGAAGCCAAAACCACTCAAATACTCTCTCATGTTTTCCAAGCTAGGCATCAACTAACTGATTGGAAAGCCCAGATCAAATAATAGGAGTTGCTTTGCGCAAGGAACCTCACTTGAGATACTCCACCAGCATCTCTAAAGTGCATTTTGACTAAGGTCGAAAAAGAAACTGCCTCAATGATACACCAATAAGATACCCATCTCTATAAACTTGAACCTTTGGCAACCAAGTTAGAGCTAAAATCATCCATTTATACAAGAGCTAGGACCTTATCATAGTAGTTCAAGAGACTATCACCATAGACTGGAAAACTACCATATTCCTGGCTTTACATTTAAGCTGGAAGATATAAAATTTGCCATACAAACTGACATAAACAAGCAGAGTTAAAAACATGTCTGCAGTTAAATTAACTAAGAAAAACTAAAAATGACATGACTTGAAATACCTCACCGCTCACATCTATGGAGTACACGCACCTCCCAAGTTTGTTGCTGCAAATTTCAAACAGATGGCCTTGAGCTGTGGGCAACAATGCAGCTCAGCAAGGGAAAGAGTTGTTGCCACTGTATCCACATTAACTTCTTCACACAATTTCACCTCACATAACTCTTTCAACCTATCTAAACCAAAGCGATCAGCTGCTGCCAATAGATGCTGCATCAATATCGTAGAAGTGCATGTTGAAGTAGAGCCGGTAATTTCAACTAAATCTGGCAGCTCATCAGAATAAATGTACTGGAGCATAGCCTACAAAACGAAAAGAAGTCCACCTAAATCATATCAGCTTCTAAGAAAGGACTGCAAGGTTGGGGCAAGTTACATGTAAATTTTTTATATTGAAAACTACAGACAACCAACATGGAAAGAAACGCAAATTTGAGAAGCTAAGGTGCAAGACCATGACCGTAGAACAAGAAGAGTGTGAGACTAAAACTTAAGGGGAGCTAAATACTTGCTAGCTTTATATTTTTCTATGTCCTTTATAAACAGACGCACAGAAGAAGCTCAGCATACCAAAGGACTATCTAAAACATAGTGATACCAACTAAGTCAAAGATGGTAAATTTATAGAAAATGCTTAGCTCGCACAAACATTAGGGTTCTAACAAATTCCAATCAAAATCTCAGCCTACGCATCATATTGCTACATGCTGATTCAGAAAAAATGAATGCCAAAAGTATTACAAGTTAACGTTTGAGAAGGAACAATGCAATATATTATAAAACAGTTGCTTTCATCCCCACCCACCTTGTCCCCCTAAAAGAAAAATCCTTAAACAGTTGAACCTCAAAATTTTGGGAAGTGCCTAAAACGAAAAGACCTTTCATCTTTCAAATTCTCCATCTTTTACCTTCCTTTAATTATATATATTTCTTCATAGTTCATACATCAGAAGAATCATGTGTATTAAAGCGCGAACTAATTACCTTGAAGATTGAGGGTTCAATATCCTCAAGTTCTACTTTGTCTGTATTAGGATTCCCAATAAGGCCAAAGAATTGGGCTCTAAACACAGGAGACCGAGCAGCAAGTATCAACTTATGACCCTTAAATGTCTCTTCTCCAACCTGGAAAACTATGTCACAACCAAGTTCAGCATCCAACAAGTATTTGAGATTTTGGCCCATGTCTGATGGTGGAACTACAACACTATAATCTTTGGGCCCTTCAACGCGACTTCTGACAACTCCAACAGTACAGTGCATGGCAAGGCAATCATCCTTCAGGTAGTCAGAAGTTTCTAAATTTATTCTTTTGAAAAATCGTTTGTAACCCCTGTAAATACAGACAAGAAGTTCTGATGATGACCAGTAAAAGAAAAAGTTCTAAATGTATTTCAACAGCTCAGATTGAAAAGCTAATACAGTTTTCAAACTAGAAATTCGGTGAACTTTCTTGAGTTTTATCTAAGACCCACTTGTTACAGAGAATACTCACAATATGTCAGCATTATCATATTTTACAAAAGAAAATACACCAGGCGCAAACGAACAATTTCTTCCACTGAGGCACAGAGCATAAAGGGCTACTAGCGACAAATAAATGGTGGATCCATCACTGAACAGTTATTTGGAAGTAACACAACGGAGAGGAGATGAGGTCACTCATGTAGCTGATCACCAAACACAGGAGAGTCAGTTATCTAAGCAATCATCGAGTTTTTAGTGAATAAAACTAGACAGATGGATCCTTCGATATGTTCTCATCATCATCAAGACATCATCAACAACAACAACTATGCTCAGTCCCAAACAAGTAGGGGTCCATTATATAAATCATCACCGACCATGTTACTCCAGTTAAACTTCGGTATGTTCTCATAATCTACCTATTTAATTCAATCCCAACTACAATCCTCAATGTGAGTCAGTAGGTTTAACAAGAACTTGGGGTTCTGGGCTATGCAAATTAGTGACACCATGTCATAAATAAAGAAAGAAATAATAATTAACCTAGTCTTAATACTTCAATGGCATCAAAGACTTTTCGTTTATTGTATAAAAGTACCATAGACTTATTTTATTTTATCTACACCAAGGCAAAGGTTTGGACGGGACACGCATCATCATAAACTCAAGAATGTACTCCCCAATATCTGGCACCCAAATCAATACATTTATGCACATTGGACATAGAGAAAACCATAACAGCCAAAAGAGAGAAAAACAACACAGATTTCAGAAACACAGTGGCCTGAAATATGAACTGCAAGAACTGGACTTCAGGACACAGTTTTGAAGTTCGAATAAGCAGGTATCTGCCACTCTTTTTAAGTTGTGTCTCAAATACATTGCAATGTTGGATATGTCTTAAACAACAGCCATAAAGTAGCTACTGGTGCACTTGCGAGTAAATGTATTTTCCAAGTTAGCTGATATTTATAAATAGGATTGTGGCCATTCTCACGTCAATGACAAGCGTTGAGATCAAAATTTGACATTATTACCAGGGACCAAAGATCAAATTCAGTAAAGCACCATTGCTAAACAATTTTAACACTAACTGTGAATCTACAAAAACCCTCCTAGTTTTCTTTTTTTATAATCGTGATATCCGCGCCAGCTTGCGCGCACCTCGACTAAGTCCACGGGATACCTGCCATCTCCCACCAGCAACAGGTATCAAGTAACTATGTCCACTAAGGCTTGGACATATGGGAAAAATCACCTAGCATTTTTTGACTCCGTTGAGGTCTCAACTCAGGGTTCTCACTCACTTCATTGACTCAGGCCACACCCAAGGGTGCAACAACCCTCCTACTTTATCCAAGCTTGGAATCAAATAAAATTCAACAACCTAATTACATACAATTAAACCCCAATACGAACATAAAATATTTTTCCAATCCTAAGCATATAGCTAATAGTTAACAAATTGTACCATATAAACATAAACATAACATAAAACGTACCACATGCTCCCTCTATATTTCAAAGTATAAGGCCCACTTTCCAATGCCCGATCAAAATGGCTATGAACTTTGTGTTTTCCTTTGCCACTTTGATCCAATAACGTCAACTCAAACAAGGCCCTAACATCAGTGCCTTCGCTAGCCAATGCGATAAAAACAGATACATATACAGAAGAATCCTCTATGTTTTTACCATCTGGGTAAAAATAAATTGCCCAATCATAACCACCAACGGTAAAAATGTCGCTAGATATGTATTTACCAGGGCCCATTCCTTTGGCCAGAGAATAACCCCTGATGGTAAAATGGTGAGACCCATTTACCGTTTCGTTTACTGACTTGGAGGAAGAATCGTTGTCGTGAGAATTTTGGATCATTTCATGGGAATTGAAAGTGAATTGTGGAAATTGAGGTAAAGGAAACCCTAGGAAGGAATTGAAGGTTAATTGGATGGGATTTGTGAGGAATTGGAAGGGGAAATTAAGGGGTGTTTGGCTTGTCGGAAAATTGCAATGGGAAGGGAAAGGAGGAGATTAGAAATATATATATATATATATTTTATTAAAAATTTTTTTTAATTGTTTTTTTTTAATTGTTTTTTTTTTTTTTTGGAGATTTTTATAGGCTTTGGGATTTAGGTGTTTACGTTTGCAAAGGAGCATATTTATTGAATAAATTCTGATATAATTACTATATAAAAGTTTCTGGCAATTTCAATTTTTTTGCAAATTCTGCTGAGCATATTTATTGAATAAATACTAGTAATTACTATATCAAAAATTCCTGGCAATTTCAATATTTTTGCAAATTATGATAATTACCATATGAAAATTTCTGAGGATTTTCATATTTTGTGACAAATTTTAGTGATCACCCTATCAAAAAAATTGGTGATTTGCTACCTTATCAAAAATTCTAGCGATCGCAACACTTACCAAAATTCTGGCAAATTCTAGTGATCACCCTATCAAAAAATTTGGTGATTTGCTACTTTATCAAAAATTATAGCGATTGCAACACTTACCAAAAATCTGGAGCGATTGCAACACTTACCAAAAATCTAGCGAAGATTATTTTTTCAATACTTTCCTTACCGGAAATAAAAAATCAAGAGTGGCACCGAAGTGTTCTATTTGTACCATTCTCCTCGGGGTGAATGTAGAATTTTGTCGTCAGGTTCATCTAAACCCACTACTTTCGATACTGAACATAAATTTATCCGTAAAAATTTATTAAAATTACAACAAATATAGTTCTTTCTTTTCTCTACTTATTCTTCTTCTTCTTCTTCTTCTTCTTCTTCTTCTTCTTCTTCTTCTCCTCCTCCTCCTCCTCCTTGCCTTTCCGAGCCGAGAGATTATTGGAAACAGTCGCTCTACTTTCACTAGGTAGGGTAAGGTATGCGTGCAAGTATACGCGGTCAATCAAGTAATAAAGAGTGAATATAGTATCGTTCCCACAAGGACTTGTGATAAATTATCAACTAAATCAAGAAAATTCTAATTTATCAAGTCAAGAACAATGTTACGGTAATTTTTGTTTAATTAATTCTACTAACTAAAGTTGCGATTAAAAGAATAACTAATTAACTAGCACACGTAGCACGAAAATTTTAATTCAATGAGAACTAATATTCCAGGGTCATGATTATGTAACAATCCTGTTGAATTCTTCAATCAACTCGACTTATTAATATATTCGGGTTATTAACCTGCAATGACAATAATACTCGTAGAAATTTAACAACTTCTACTCGCCTATTCAATTTATTCTAAACAATATATTCCTATGAGATTAGAGATAAAAAAAATGCATTGATAATCTCTTGCACGGTAAATAGGTATATTTTTATCCGTATTTGTAAATCAATTCCCCAATGACTAGGTTCAAGATCGTGCTATATTCAATCCTATTGCAATCAAGAATTACCTCTTTCAAGTTTAACTTAAGATTCATATATAGTATTTCATTGTTAGCTAGGCAGTAAAATAATTAGGTTTAAGATATGAATAAACAACCCAATAATGAAAAATTAAATCATCAAATCAATCTCAGAATATCAGCATTCAGGTAAAACCATAACCCCAGAATAAACGAGTTTAACCACGCATAGTCATGGTAGAAATCTCAATCAATTTCCAAGAATACATAAAAATCAATAAAAAAAGGAAAAAAGAAGAACTCACGACGAATTCCACAGTCTCCAAACTCTGTGACGGTTTTTCTCCACTTCCAAGTGTGTTAGATGATCTAAAAGAGACATTGTTGGCTTATATATTGCGTACAAAGGTAGTGGGCCAAAATTTTTTCTTTTCCTATTCCGACTCAGCTTCAGGGATTGATGCTGGGGTGGATGCTTCGCGTCCGCCTCAGCTTCAACTTCTCAGTATTGCATGCTGGGGTGGATGCTTCGCGTCCACCCTCTCTTCGCTCAACTTTGTTGCGCCCAGGTGCGGATGTTAAGGTGGATGCATTCTTCCGACTTCACTGCTAAGGGTGCGCCAAATAGCCTTTTTCCAAGGTCGGATGCGATGCATCCACCCTCTCCTCCTATGTGTGGAATATTTTTTCTTCATATTTTTGCACTCCAAAACACCCTAACTCATCACACACAAATTAATTAGTCATACAACCAACATGTTGGACATTTTTAACACCAAATAGCACAAAAAGCGATTAAAACACGAGTAAGTAATATTAAAATATATAGAAATATGCTCAACATCAATATATTATTGTTGTTGCAACAAATAATATGTCTGAACGCTTAACTTTAAAAATACAATTGGTTCACTACTGAAAAACTTAAAAGTTAGAACTCATAAAATCTATATCCTGGATCCACCTTTGATTCTCCCCAATGTATTAGATTAAGATTTTATTAGCAAAGGAAGGACAAGCTATATAGGTTGATTACTAGATTCCTTTACCTGGGTTGATTGCTAAATTGTTAAGGACGGGGTTTCATCAAAATAATGGATTAAAGGAATATATTAATGAAAAAAAAGAAATATTTTTATGCAATTGATTGTGAATGAATGTAAGTAGAAGGGTTTCTGAATTTTACAATTGAATTTTATGTTTGAGAGCAACATCACGACAGAAGTCTCAGCTTCAACCATTTAATTAGGATTTTATTAGAGAAAATGACATATCTATTTAAGCTAATTAAATTGCTAGATCGTGGGGCTCTCCATCAAAAACATGATTTGATCATTTTAGGCACATCACACGTGTAGCTAGATCCTAGATGTCCTTGAGAGCTGAATCAGCTATAATTAAAGAGATATATTATTATTTTTAGCCGGTGCCAGAAACTATTTATATTCGTTAACCGAAAAAATATATAAAATTTGTATAATTTTTGTATATAATATATAAAATTTATATATATACAAAAAATATATATTTTCGACTGTTATTTTGAGAGCGGCTATACAATGTCATTTTCCCAAATTTAAACACAATTGCACTTGTCAAGTAGTCCCATACTCCGGCAGTCCACATTCCATTTCCAATTTCAGCTACAACATCCCACACCTGCGACCAAGAATATAACTCTGTACTTAAAGTTTATTTTACAACTATCAAATTAGATAATCTAATAGAGTAGCAAATAATTGTTTACACTAAACATAATTTCATAATTTAGAAAATAAAAGGAAATTGCTATGACCAGTAAGGTTTGCATTAACGAGAGTAAAATTTCAATATCAATTGATAAATTAAAGGTTCGAGTTAGGTACATAGAGAGGAAAATAGCAATGTGGTAAATTTACTTGCACGCTCAATGTTTTCTTCAAAACCATAACGCATTTTCATGGGATTTACAAGGTGAAAATCAAACCCTTACTTATAAGGTAAAAATTTAGATAGCCAACCAACTATATTACTAAGATTTCCCGAATATTGAAGGTTCAAGTTACATAATTAGAGATAAGTAGCTTAGTAAAAAATTACCTCTTTACGAATTATAGTACCTCACATAATTAAGTGATACAAGTTTATGTTTAAACCTATGTTGGTGTCCTATATCTTACTATAACTAACAGCTTGTTTGGATAGCTGTTACATATTTTATAATGTATCGTATCGTATCGTATCGTATTGTATTGTATTGTATTGCTTTGATAAATATAATATTTAGATAGATTGTATCATTTACCGTATGATATCATGCACCGACAATATGAAAAATATACTTGCAATATCACAAAGAACAAGTAGGGTACGCGGTATAATTATTATATAAAAATATAGAGTAAAGAATAAAATATGATTATTTAATAATAAGGAAGTGCAAAATGAGAGGAAAAAATAAGATAATGACATGGCCACGCCAAATCGGTCGTTACATACAATGATACTTTTCGTCGGTACATAACGACGGATTTAACAATACGACACAATAAAATTTAAGTAACCATCAAAATAAATATTGTATTTGAAATACGATACGATACAATAAATAACAACTGTCCAAACAAGCTGTAATATACTTATTGGTTGGTTTTACATCCAATGTTCGGTACTTGGTTGGCCCAACTAATCTTAATTCACTCTCGAAAGTGTAAATTTTTCATGTGACACTAAGGGTGGCAAGTGGGTTGGGCCCCCGCGCTAAGTGGGCTAAACGGGTTGGGACCATTATGCCCGCTAGAGGTGGGCTCGTGCCGGTCTCGTGCGCCGGTTCTTAGCTAGGAAGTAGGAACTGTTAAGACCGGACCCAAATGATATTTTTATTTAAAAAAAAAGTCGTTTGGCTTTTGAAAAAAGAGTTGTTGGGGGTTTAAAAAATAGCCATTTAACTCCCCTCCCCCAACTTAGTTTTAACCCCAAACTTTTTATTATTACACGTTTTCCCTATTTTCTACTATAAACACCCCTCATTTTTTTATTTTCTTACAAAATCAATATCAACCTATCAAAATCTCTCTCTAGTTTTCTTCTATACTTGCTACAATTGTTTACTTTATAAAAGAAAAATGCAAAAATTGTGAGGTTACTACTATTACTTACTTTATTCCAAAAAAATAGTCAAAAATATTGAGGTTGTTACAATTTGTGAAAATATTGTGAAGTTGGTGAATTGAAGTCTTCAACGATAATCAATTTTCAACAAGTTGTTCGTCAATTCGGTAAACTCGTTCCAACTCTTAAGTCTTAATATTATAGTTTTGTTTATTTATTTATTTTTTCTCTCAATTGTGGTATTAACACCTTGTTGTGCTCATTCCATAGAGGGAAGAGGACTAAGAAAAATATTGCCATATTTTTTATTGCTATAATAAAATTACAAGGCATTACTTTGAATATCTTTTTACAATTTTTTTATCTTTAAATTTGAATTAAAACATCAGGTCATAATTCTATAAATAAATTTACAAGGCATTGCCTTATATATTTTTAATATCTTTTTGTCTCTAATTTCTATTTAATTTTTTAAAATAATTACTGCTCAGCTGTTGGGCACATTTAGCCCGTCAGGACCGCTGGCCCGACCCGACACATTTAGCACATTTAGATTGTCTCTTCTTTGTGTTTAAGGTTTCTTCTTTTTATTCTTAGTTGTCAATGGGTTTGTTAAATTTATTGTTGTTTTAATAATTTGATGGTTGAGATTTATTCTTTATAATATTTGAAAGTTATGTTTCAAATTTAAGCTCATTTGGAATAAATTTGGATGTTGAATCCTGTGTTAAAAGGCGTTTCTGGGGCGAGCCCCGGGGCGAGGCGTACCAAAAACGCCCCGGAGCGATGGTGTGGGGCGAAAGCCTCAAGAGGCATACACCCCGCAATTTGGGGCGTATGTCCGGGCGTTCGGGGCGTGTTTTTTTAGTAAGGAGTAAGCCCCAGAGACTTTTTCAAATTAAAACAAAATTTGTTGAATTAGTCCTTCATATAATAGTCAAATTCTCAAAAGTCAGTTTGGTAATTACTCAAAAGGTTTAAAAAGGAGCTCAAAAGTATTAAATGTAAAAGTAAATGCCTTTTTTATTGATTTAAGCCCTAATTCATGGCTTTCCCAATTTTTTTATCTTCCGCTAGTCTGCTAATATCTCCCAAAAGCAACGAATATTTAATTTTGTTTTACAAATACAAAGAGAACTACATTCTACTTCATAGCCGCAAATTCAAAGTTCAAATTGTAGGTTAATCATTCTTTTTGTTCCTCCATATAGAAAACTTTATTCTTTGACTCAAATTACTTGTGCTTGTAAGTAACGTACAATAGATTGTTTTGATTAGTTTTTTGTGGGGATGAAACACACATATATATAGTTTTCTTCAATATTTATGCAATTTTACCTGTTTATAAATATTTACTGTCATTATATTATTTTATAAAATATTAAAAACTAAATATCTATGGGACTTACGCCCCACGCATCGGGGCTTACGCCCCGCTGAGGCATATGTAAAACGCCTCGCCTTACGCCCACGCCTTTTAAAACACTGCGGAAAACAAGTTTATATTTCAGAACTTCAGATTTTGAATATGAAGTTGTATTGAAAAAGTGAACTACTTAAGATTTTAGATTTTGAATATAAAGTTGTCCGAAGTTGTAATGAAAAATTAAGAAATTGTAATTGAACAATAGAAAAACTTTAGATTCGAAATCTGAAGTTTCGTTGAATATATTAAACTATTTCAGATTCAAACAGGTACAATTTGCAAAGTTTTATGTAATGCAAGTATAAATTCAATTTTGGTCCTAAAAATAGATATATATGCAAATACCCCCGTCGAAAGTTTCACCTTAGAGGAAATTCTATATAACATTGGCGGTGGTTAAGTTGTAGGAGTTCATAGTAAATAAATGTAAAATTTTCAGATCTACACCAACAGAAAAAAAACAGTTATTCTCTTGCTGTCTCACTAGTCGTGTAGGACACTGCAACTTGTTATTTTCCAAACTACTTTAGATTTGGCTCTGTTAACTTTACCTGAATCTGAAGAAGAAGAAAAGAAAATGAAGGGATTGAGCGGTGGAAATGGTGGAGATGTATTCAAATCCACCACTCTAATCAAAATTTTAGCCTTCACATTACTTTCTATAGCTTTCTTCTACTTTGGCAAACATTGGTCCGATGGATCTCAACAACAACAGCTCATTTTCTTCAATTCTCGCCAAAACCCCACAACTTCTCAATTCGTCTCAATTTCCCCTAATTTCAACAAAATTTTCGATTTATCATCCATAATTAATGACACCAACTCAATTCCACCGCCTGCGGTGGAGGTTGTTTTATCTCCGCCGCCACCTCCACCGCCTCCGCCGGCATCGGTGGTGGAGAATATGGGGATAGTGAATGAGAATGGGGTGATGAATAATGAATTTAAAATTGGGGACTTTGATCCTGAAGTTGTGGAGAATTGGGGTGTTGGGAATGAGACGGTTGATGATGAGGGGAGTGGGGTCCACAGATTTAGGGTTAAGAAATTTGGGCTATGTCCTGCAAGTATGAGAGAGTATATTCCGTGTTTGGATAATGTGGAGGCGATTCGTAAGTTGAAATCAACTGAAAGAGGGGAGAAGTTTGAGCGGCATTGTCCTGAAAAAGGTAAAGGATTGAATTGTTTGGTTCCTCCACCAAGAGGTTATCGAGCTCCGATTCCTTGGCCAAGAAGCCGTGATGAGGTCTGTGTTATAATCTGCTGGAAATACTACATATTTTGAGGATTTGCTTTAGTTATGTAAATTATTTGAGTATAAGTTCTATGAACTTCTACAGCATCAGATCACTTAAAAAGGTAATTGTAGGTAACTCCATTTAATAAGCATTGATTGGTAACCGATAATAAATGATAAGTAAATTGCACTGATAGTTATCTCGAAAATCATTTTTAACTTTTTCTAGTTGGGTTGGGATATGGTAAAATACAACATTAATGTTTAATTTTTGAAGCATTTTATTCGGATATTGTGATGAGTTGTGTTATGTTGTCCTGAAATATTTGAGTTTTTTTTTTGTATGGGTAACTCAAAGTTAAATTTTTGAAGCACTTTCCAGATATAGTTGTGTGACTTTGGATAGTTACTCATTGGAGGATAGACGAAGGGAATAGGAAATTGCAAAAGCTTCTATATGTGGAAAAAATCAACTTGTAACTGTACTGCAGGTTTGGTTCAGCAACGTTCCTCATGCACGTCTAGCTGAGGATAAAGGGGGTCAAAATTGGATAACAATAGACAAGGACAAGTTCAAGTTTCCTGGAGGTGGCACCCAGTTTATACATGGAGCTAATCAGTACTTGGATCAGATTGAAAAGGTGTTTAATTTTCTCAATTTAAACTTATAAAAGATGAACGAAATTGGTGGTTCTTTTTTATTTTAAATTTCTTTTGGGTATTATTCACTAGATGCTCCCTGAAATTGCATTTGGCCGTCATGTCCGAGTTGCTTTAGATATCGGCTGTGGTGTGGCAAGCTTTGGTGCTTATTTACTATCAAGGAATGTGCTCACCCTGTCTATTGCTCCAAAAGACGTTCATGAAAATCAGATTCAGTTTGCTCTTGAGCGTGGCGTCCCTGCAATGGTAGCTGCAATTGCGACACATCGTTTACTATATCCAAGTCAGGCATTTGAACTAATCCATTGTTCAAGGTGTAGAATCAATTGGACTCGTGATGGTATGCTTTTCTAGATCATGCTATTATCCATTTATACATTGTCGGCAAATTTTCCATGTGGTATTATGATTTTTTATCAAGATGGTTGCATTTAGCAACTAGTCACCCGAGGTCGTGTACCCTTGGGATAAGCTCGTGAATGTTGATAAATAATCTGCTAGTTGTGATAATTTCAAGTTGTAGTTTTACGGTTTATAGTTTTGGTAGATCGATAAAATAACTCATAATTTTTGTTAATGGATACACTTTGAGTGGTTTCTGATAAGCGGGTTCTTCTTGAGGACATGCTGGCTCATATGTATATGGGAAAGTGGGAATGTGTTGGACTTCAGTGAATGCGTTCTTCTTTTTGAAAAAAGAAAAGAAAAGAAGGAAACATGCTAAACGGAAAATAGTTTGCTGAGAGAGTTATCATGAAATGCATAGGGAACACTTTCTCTTATTTGTATTGATGAAACCTAACAGAGTACGCAAAACAGTTGTTTGGATGCATATTCCCCTTGGACCTTGTTGATAGTTTTTAAGTTGAAGTGCTGCACTTGTAATTATTGTCGGAGCTCCTTTATTTCTCATTTCATTCATTAAGGTGACAGCTTATGGTTTTAATCTGTATATTCTAGTGTTCTATAGACAGCTATCTTTTCTAGATTAGGAGCACCATACCCTTTATAGTCCGGAATTGAAAAGAAAAATGTTAGTTTTTTAACTCAAGATACGATTTTTCTTTTTCTGGATTCCCTCTCTTTGTTAGAACGTGTATTGTGAACTTACTAAGAGATCAATATATCGATTTTAACCAAGTCTGCTGATTTTTATTTAGCTGTTCATGTATAAGAGAGTCTCTAACTCGTGCCTTCATCCTCTGATGCACTTTTGCAAAGATGGGATTTTACTACTGGAGGTGAACAGGTTGCTCCGTGCTGGTGGATATTTTGTTTGGGCTGCTCAACCTGTTTATAAGCATGAAGCAGTCCTGGAAGGACAATGGGAAGGTAATTGCAAAGTTATTTATTCTGTGTCAGCAATTTTAAAAATGAATAAGAGAGGAGGAATCACCTGACTCTAGGCAATTCTCCACTTTTTGGTAGACATACTTATTAGTGGTTTTCCAGAAGTTCCTATTAAAGGCCATACCCTACCCAAGAAAAACATTTGACTGGAATGTTCTAGAAAGTTAATGGTCAGGTGTCAAAATCAGTTTTCAGCACATCCTTTCTTCAGACAGAAGTGAAGCGGCTTCTAAAGAAAGCTGACTCCAATTGAATTCTTCTAACTAATTCTCTTTCCATTTTAAGTCTAACTCCTACTTTATTGAAGAATAAAACAAAATTTTGACAAATGAATAAAATGAAAGGGGAAAATTTAGTTGCTTAAACTACATTTTGTACCCTTGTTCTCTTTAGAACTGAACTATCACTCTACCCTGCAATTGTTAAAGTTAAAAATACTAGCAATCTTTTGAAACCATGGCGACTTTTTCGTATAAACTATATCATGCTCTTCTAGTTCTTGAAAACTTTCTGCACTGCAGGTTTAGTAAACCATTGCTACAACAAATCATAATATTTTTCTTGTCCTTTTCTCAACCAGAGATGGTCAATCTTACCACTCGTCTATGCTGGAATCTTGTGAAGAAGGAAGGCTACATTGCTATATGGCAGAAGCCCTTAAATAACAGTTGCTACTTAAGCCGCGAGGAAGGATCCCAACCACCTCTCTGTGACCGACATGATGACCCAGACAATGTTTGGTAATATTCTTTCTTCCCCTACTTGTAGCCTATGTTGCTCGGACTCTCCGAAAATATCATCGGGTGTGTGTCGGATCCTCCAAAAGTAGTGTGTTTTTGGAGGATCCGACACGGGTGCGGCATCATTTTGGAGAGTCCACGCGACATAGCTTGTAGCCTGATAACGCTAAACAGTACTTGCC
>AWOL01S0019052.1:7204-41490 GCA_000715115.1 Nicotiana otophora | reverse complement strand
GGCAAGTACTGTTTAGCGTTATCAGGCTACAAGCTATGTCGCGTGGACTCTCCAAAATGATGCCGCACCCGTGTCGGATCCTCCAAAAGTAGTGTGTTTTTGGAGGATCCGACACGGGTGCGGCATCATTTTGGAGAGTCCACGCGACATAGCTTGTAGCCTGATAACGCTAAACAGTACTTGCCTTTGTGAAAATGACAACTTGTTCTCTAGGAGATGGTTGTTGAAAGAAAATCAGTGGGGCATGTTGACAGTGTAAACATCTCTTAAGGCATTTCAAACTCAATCAATAGCTTGCCATGCGTTAATGATTCTCATTCCATGTAGACATTCCTTTCGTTCTGCCCCTGGATGATTTCTTTTTCACTATCATATTTAGGTATGTTGATCTGAAAGCATGTATTGCACGACTGCCTGAAGAAGGATATGGCGCGAATATTACGACATGGCCTTCACGCCTGCAGTATCCTCCAGATAGACTCAAGAGCATACAAGTAGATTCTTTTGTGTCCAGGAAAGAGCTTTTCGAGGCAGAGTCAAAATTCTGGAAAGAAATAATTGAAAGCTATGTCCGTGCTTGGCATTGGAAAAAGTTCAAACTTAGAAATGTGATGGATATGAGAGCTGGTTATGGAGGGTACTGTATTCCATCTCTGTTGGTTTCCTCTTTGTCATTATGCACTTCAATTGTCTGATCAGCATTTTGCTTCTAAAGTTAGTCGAAAGAATTATGTCCTATCAATTGCTTTTTCTCAACAGATTTGCAGCAGCATTAATTGAAAATCAACTGGATTGCTGGGTTCTAAATGTTGTCCCTGTTAGTGGTCAAAATACTTTACCTGTCATCTTTGACCGTGGACTACTTGGAGTCATGCATGACTGGTAAGAGTGCTGATCCTTCACAGCATTTAGTTAGTGGTTAGCATTCATCATATGATCATTCTTGTATCTTATATTAGTAAAATACCAATATGACATTGGAAAAAGAAGGGGAAAAAAGAAATGAAGAAGAAAAGGAAATAACCTTGAAGATATACTAGTCTGACATCTATTACATGCTATCCTTGCCAACATGAAGAAATACAAATCCTTAGGGAACATGCAATGGATTCTATAGAAAGTGGGTTGCACGAAATACATACATGATATTCTTATCTCTTATCTCGACATGTGATTATCATTTTATCCGTTTTTCAGGTGTGAACCATTTGATACTTACCCAAGAACGTATGACTTATTGCACGCTAATAGTCTCTTCTCCATTGAACAGAAAAGGTACAGCTTTCTTACCGATTATTTGCTTCACAGATGATATTCTAGTCCAACTCTGCATTCATGGGATCTCATGGCTTGTGCGTAGTAGGACTCGTAAAATAACGATTTCTGTGAAGTAGGACTGTTTGCCAAAGAAAACGATGCCTGATATTGTGTTTGATTTTTATGTATCAGATGCAACATGTCCACGATCATGCTTGAAATGGACCGGATATTAAGGCCGGGTGGACGAGTGTACATCCGTGATTCTGTTGCTGTCATGGATGAACTTCAAGATATTGGGAAAGCCATGGGTTGGCATGTAACTCTGAGAGACACATCTGAGGGTCCTCATGCAAGTTACAAGATATTGACATGTGACAAACACCTTTTACGGGCCTGAGGTAATGGATGATAAGAAAGGAGAAATCAGCGTTTGTGTCTGCGCATGTGCTTTTATTGGAAGATCAGGAAACTGCAGGGGCATGTCAAAACTCATATTCCGGCTGCGAATTGAGTCAAAAGATGCTTGCCAATGTGACGGTCCGGCTTTTGTCAATGGCTGTTATTGAACCATGTAGCATATAACATGTACAGCATAAGATGGTATAGATTCACACAGTGGAAACATTAATTGCATTACTAACAGGAGAAATTTACTTTGCCTGTACAAGGATAGGCGTAAAATAGCTCCATTGTTGTATTTGTTTTGATTTATTATCTGATTATGAAGGTTCTTTTAGTCATAAGTTTTGCTTTTCACGTGATTCCAGTGGAGAATCTGTGTTTAAGTCATCAATTTATTTACAGCATATGTACTGATTATTACTTGAGCTGTAGTTAGGTAATCCCTGAATTGAGTATTTCCTGCAGAATCTGTGTTTTAAGTCACCAATTTGTTCATGTAGTTTGTAATATCTATAACTCTATAGTATATAATGTCCATCCACTTCATGTAGTATGATCTCTTCCAATCAGGAACAACATTTTTTTAATTATTGTAATCTATTTTAAAACTAAATTATGTATAGGAAAATAATTAAAATAAGGTAAAATAATAAGAACGCCTTTGGGAATGAATAAAATCGCCAATGTCATGTTTGAAATGATATATTTCTTAAATCACTTATGTATATCTGAAATTGCCTATTCAGGTACTAATATATTATTAGAAAGGAATCTTAAACTTAGGAGAACTTTTTCGAAAATATTTTGAAGATTATGATTCCGACATGCTTAAATATCTTCTTTATTTTTGGTCAATATAACTTTTTTTTTTAACTTAAGTTTGTCAAACAATTTTAAGGATGTGAAATAGAAAAAATGAGATTGTTCATGTAATTCATAATGTCTCTAATTGTATAGCATATAATGTCTATTTGGTTCATGTAGTATGATATCTTCCCGAAATATCATGGATAATTTGTTATTGTTGTTCTCTATTTTAAAACTAAATTACGTATTGAAGAATAATCAAGTGTTTTAAACTACTTAAAATTAGATAGGTAATAAGATCGTCTTTTAAGGATGAATATGTTACGCCCTATTTTTTTATTTTTATTTTTTTAAAATATTATGGAGATTCTGATATCAACATGTTTAAGCAATATTTTTGTAGAAAAAATTAAATTTTTCATTTGAAGGTTGTGAAGTAAAAAAAGATAAGGTTGTTCATGTAGAATGTCTCTAACTTTATAGTATGAAATATTCACCCACTGTTTCATGTAGTTTAAAAAATATCTTAGTTGTCAATCGATTTGAATCGTTTAACTCAAGTAGGGGCGAATCGCCTATTCACTAATAAAATCGCTTAAGTAGGGGCGAATCGCCTAAGTTAGTAATTAAAATCAACAACATAAACATAGCTTAAAATATGTTTATATTACAATGTTCGCGATTTTATTCACCTATTTTTCATACATTATTCTATCCCTAATAACAATCACCTTCAATATTGACGTTGAGGAAGGAGCTTTGATTTCAACTTTCACAATGTTAAGATCGTTTATTTTATAATAAATAAATTTAGGCGATTATAAATATATATTGGCGATCTCGACATAACACATAGGCAATTCAATATGCCAAATTTTAGAAATATCATAACCATCTTTCTCGTTTTTATCATCGAAACCAGAAAAATAAATTTATTAATAAATACACATTCACCTAAAATAGCAACTATGAACCTGTTATAAAATATAACTCAAAGTAACAATATGGAACAAGGAAAAATAAACTAAGAGATATAGAGAGAAAGAGATGAGAGATTCTTATTTCTTCTTCAATTGTGTGTATTTTCCTATCTATTACAAGGCCTTTATATAGGCATGAAAAGTGAAGAAAATATGTCATTGAATATGTCATTAAACATAGAAAATATTTCATTGAATATGTCATTAAACATAGAAAATATTTCATTGAATATATCATTAAGCATTTGAGATGAATATCATGGAAGAAGAGTAGACATCCACCATAATTTGATATTTCTTATAACACTCCCCCTTGGATGTCCATAGATAATGTGCCTCGTTAAAACCTTATTAGAAAAAACAATCCTAGTGAAGAAAAAAGAGTACACGTGTTTAGAAATACGTTTTTTGGTTGCCTCATTAAAAACCTTGTAAGGAAAACCCAATGGGACAAAACCTTGTAAGAAAAAAAGAGTACACCGCGTATTAACTCCCCCTGATGAGAGCATCAATTCACATCCTTGAGCCTTCGCATCCCAATCTTGTACACTAGTTTCTTGAAGGTTGATGTCGGTAGAGATTTGGTGAATAAATCAGCCATATTATCACTTGAACGGATCTATTGCACACTGATATCACCATTCTTTTTAAGATCATGTGTGAAAAATAACTTTGGTGAAATGTGCTTTGTTCTATCTCTTTTTATGAATCCTCACTTCAATTGAGCTATGCATGCTGCATTATTTTCATACAAAATTGTGGGTAGTTTGTCACACTTCAAATCACATTTGTCTCGAATAAAGTATATTACAGACCTCAACCATACACATTCTCGACTTGCTTCATGAATAGCAATTATCTCAGCATGATTAGATGAAGTAGCCACGATTGATTGCTTAGTCGATCGCCGAGATATTGCAGTGCCTCCACATATAAACACATAGCATGTTTGAGATCGAGCCTTGTGTGGGTCAGATAAATACCCAACATCGGCATAACCAACAAGATCGGGACTACAATCATTGCCATAAAATAAGCTCATATCGGTAATCCCTTTTAGATACCGCAATATGTGTTTGATTCCATTCCAATGTCTCCTTGTAGGAGCAGTGCTATATCTTGCTAAGACATTAACTGAAAAAGTTATGTCAGGCCTTGTAGTGTTAGCAAGATATATTAGTGCACTAATTGCACTAAGATATGGTACTTCAGGACCAAGAAGTTCTTCATTCTTTTCTTGAGGTCGGAACGAGTCCGTATTCACATCAAGTGATCGAACAACCATCAGAGTATTTAATTGATGTGCTTCATCCATGTAAAACCGTTTTAATACCTTTTTCTTGTAGGCTGATTGATGAACAAAAATTCCGTTTGCCAAATGTTCAATTTGCAAACCAAGACATAATTTTATCTTTCCGAGATCTTTCATCTCGAATTCCTTCTTTAAATAATCAATTGCCTTTTGGAGTTCTGTAAGAGTTTCAATAAGGTTTATGTCATCAACATACACGGCAAGTACAACAAACTCCGATGTTGTTTTCTTTATAAAAATACATGATCAAATGACATCATTTATACTACCTTCCTTTAATAAATATTCACTAAGACGGTTATACCACATTCTTCCTGATTGCTTTAGACCATACAAAGATCTTTGCAATTTGATTGAAAATATTTCTCTGGACTTTGAATTATGTGCGTTAGGCATTTTAAATCCCTCGAAAATTTTCATGTATATCTCATTATCAAGTGAGCGGTAAAGGTAGGCTGTAACTACATCCATTAAATGCATGTCAAGGTTTTTATGGATATCAAGACTAATAAGATAACGAAACGTTATAGCATCCATAACAGGAGAATACGTCTCTTCATAATCGACACCAGGCCTTTGTGAAAATCCTTGTGCAACAAGGCGTGCCTTATATCTTTGTACCTCATTTTTCTTATTCCTTTTACGTACAAAGACCCATTTATAGCCAACAGATTTAACACCATTAGGTGTTTGGACTACAGACCCAAAAACTTCACGTTTTGCAAGTGAATCCAACTCAGATTGGATTGCTTCTTGCCATTTTGGCCAATCACGACTTTATCGGCATTCTCCAACAGATTGAGGTTCAAGATCCTCATCATCTTTCATAATGGTAGATGCAACATTGTATGCAAAGACATAATCTACCACTATATTCAATCGATTCAAATTTGTCTCAATATCGATTGGATTTATTGATAGTTCCTTATTTTCTTGAGTCTCAGGCTCATCGATATCCTCATGAATCTCAAGATTGGTTAAATCATGGGTTTCTTTATGAGACTCTTTCGTAGTGTCATTTTGATAATTTATTTTCCTTTTTCTAGGATTTCGATCCTTAGAACCCAATGGTCTGCCACACTTTAGGCGTGCTTTTGACTCATTAGCTATGACACTAGAAGATTGTCCAAGAAGGATATCAATACGGATTGGAACATTCTCTGCAGGGATATGTGATTTCGTTATCCTTTTCAGATCCGTAAATGCATCTGGTATTTGATTTGCTATTTTCTACAAATGAATAATCTTTTGCACCTCTTTTTCACAAATAGAGGCACATAGATTAAGATGAGACAATGATGGATTTTTTCACGAAATTTTTCGTTTGATTTCACCAATTTTCTCCCCTAATTTTGGGGAAAATACCTCATCGAATCGACAATCTGCAAATCGAGCAGTGAACAAATCTCCCGTTAATGTTTCAAGGTAGCGAATAATGGAGGGCGATTCAAACTTAACATATATTCCTAACCTTCTTTGGGGACCCATCTTGGTGCGATATGGCGGTGCTACAGGCACATATATATCGCATCCAAAAATAAATTCTTAGATGTGATATATTAGGTTCATGACCCAGAACTAATTGCAACGGGGAATATTTATGATAATTTGTTGGTATGAGACGAATTAGCATTGCTTCATGCAAAATGGCATGACCTCAAACAGAAGTGGGTAATTTCGTTTTCATGAGTAACGGTCTTGCTATCAATTGCAGACGTTTAATCAAAGACTCTGCAAGGCCATTTTGAATGTGAACATGAGCTACAGGATGTTCTACTTTTATCCCAATTGATAAGCAATAATCATTTAATGCTTGGGATGAAAACCCAACAACATTATCAAGTCGAATAGACTTAATTGGATTATCGGAAAATTGTGCCCGTAATCGAATTATTTGTGCCATTAATTTTGCAAACGCCAGGTTACGAGATGACAATAGGCACACATGAGACTATCTAGAAGATGCATCTATTAAAACCATAAAATATCTAAACGACCCACCAGGTGGGTGAATAGGTCCACAAATATCCCCTTGTATACATTCCAAAAACGCAGGGGACTCAATCCCAACCTTTGTTGGCGATGGTCTAATAATTAACTTGCCTTGATAACAAGAAGTGCAAGAAATTTATTATTTAAAAGAATCTATAAATTCTTTAATGGATGCCCATTTGAGTTTTCTGTAATTCGTCTCATCATAATTGATCCAGGATGTCCCAATCGATCATGCAAAGTACAAAAGTATTGGAATCAGTAACCTTTTGGTTTACGATAGAATGTGCCTCAATTGCACTAATTCTTGTCCAATACAGGCCACAAGATAAAGATGGGAACTTCTCAACAACCCTTTTCCGGCCAGAGACATTCTTGGTAACGATGAGATATTCGATATTATTCTTATCTTTTGTCTCAATATGAAATGCATTTCGACGGATATCTTTAAAACTCAACAAATTTCTCTTAGACTTGAAGGAGAATATTGCATTGTCTATGATAAGTATTGTTCCCTTAGGCAGAGTTATATTAGCTCTTCCAGAGCCTTCAATTAGATTACTACTACCAGAAATTGTAGTAACATCTGCCTTACACATACTTAAACGAGAGAAATATTTCTTCTCTTTGAATATTGTATGTGTTGTACATGAATTAATTAACCAAATATTTTTACAATTGAACTTTGATCCAAGTTTGCTTTGAAAGATATCCATATTTGCTTAATCTTCTCAAAGAGCTTCTTGAGACGGTAGAGTTTTCGTGTTGATAACGTGTTATAAAATATAACTCAAAGTAACAATATGGAACAAGGAAAAACAAGTTAAGAGATATAGAGAGAAAGAGAAGAGAGATTCTTATTTCTTCTTCAATTGTGTATATTTTTCTATCTATTACAAGACCTTTATATAGGCATGAAAAGTGAAGAAAATATGTCATTGAATATGTCATTTAAACATAGAAAATATGTCATTGAATATGTCATTCAGCATTTGAGATGAATATCATAGAGGAAGAGTAAACATCCACCATAATTTGATATTTCTTATAACAGGACCACTAATTCCAACATAGTCATGTAAATATTGAACTTCCAGCCTTGGAGAACTCTGATCACGAATTCTAAAGCTAAGAATCGTCTTTAACCCAAGAGCAGGTTCATCAACAATTGCCAAAATAATTGAGTATGTTTTTATTTCCTTGCAAGTAAATACCTTGCACTATTTCATGGTAGGTCGTATTTTTTTTTATCTTTTTTATTTTTAAGTGTTTTTGTTATTTTTTTGCTAAATAGATAAAATGTTGGAGTAATTAGCTCCGGAACCTCGACTAAATTTCAAGGTCAAAAGTTAAAAGTGTTTCCTATAAAACAAGCAAGGGACAATACTTGTTAAACTTGAAGTTCTACGTAAAAGACGGAACAACAATTCAAAATTATCTACTTTGAAGGTTATTTGTGCACTTCACCAAAATCAACGATATACATGCTATAATAGTACACAATTTCACTATTTAACAGTAGTCACCAATTTCGTCACCGCCCTACATGTTCATGTTATTTCCTTGTTAAATTGGTTAAATGATAACGTAATGGAAAAATTACGCGACACGTTAAATATATACAATATATTTATCATTCGTAGCTATACTTCAGCAAATCTATCCTTCATAGCTATACTTGAATTTTATAAAATTCATGAAACAAGAGATTAATTATTTTGAACTGAAACAAGAGAGCAACAAGCTCTCGTAGCTCAATTGGTTAGAGCGTCTGCTACAATTGATACATGTCGTATCCTTTGTATACACCCTTGTACTTCGGCTTGGTAATAATGGTATTTTTTATCTGTTGCACGAATGAATACAATTGTGCGAAGTTGTATTCGTTGCGCGATCAAATACAGTTGACACATGATGTATTCATTGGAATACAAGTGATACAAGTTGGTAACAATTGAACAGCAGCTACAAATAACAATTAGACAAACTATAGCGACTAGGCTCTAAACTATAACGCTTTATGAAAATTTCTCAAAAGCAATTAGCTCTGAAACCTGACTGGACTTCTCTCAACTAGATAGTAATTAGGTTGGGCCTTAAACTGGGTTGAAATGAGATGGATCAGTGTTTCTAGGCTTTTTGGATGATTGGATGACTCTATATAATTATGGGCATAATATAATTGACTAGTCGGGGTATAATTAATTAATTCACTAGTTAAAAATATATTAAATATATATGTTTTGTATATAATATATATATGTACAAAAATTATATATTTTGATTTTTATTTTATGAGACTATATGCATGCAAGATGTATTTATTTATTTATTATTTTTTGGAGCGATTATAAATATATATTTCTCAAGAATATTATTCAAAAGAAGTGACTTCAGTCCATTTTCGCATTTACTTCATTTACAATAAAGCAGTCAAAAATCTCAAAAAGATAGTGGGAAAATCTTGCACGATAAAGAGTGATGAGAAACTGGCTGAGTATATATAAATAGGAATAAGGATAAAAGAATGAAAATTTTAGTCAAAGTCAAGAAATGAAGACAGTTTTCACGAATCCAATTCTATTCATGTTCTTTAAACCTCCAATATCCAAATCTAACATTAGATAGGAATATATCAAAGGAATAAATAATAATCACCTTGATTTTTTTGATATTTTTTTTATTATAAAATTTTGACTTAAAACTGTTACAGCATATAAATTTGAGATTTTATTTTTTAAAGTTGAGGAATCGATATCTAATTTTAGACTATAAATGATATTTTGACTCTCATAACTAAATCTGACTTTTTTTATTTTTTCTTTTTGGATCGAAAAGTTAAATAGAAGCTTCAATTCGGGAGAAGAACAAAACCCCGCATAGTAATCTAACATTTAAGAATTTGTTTACCAAGTCCCTTCACCTACATTAGAGATTTTTACATGGATGAGCATTTTTTAAAAATTATTTAACAAAATGATATTAATTTTAGTTTATTCTTTAAATAGCAATTTATTTTTTTTACAATCTTAGCATACTGTAAAGATTATGCCACAATTAATGAATGCACAAATTAAGGAATGCCACTAAATAAGGAATTTAATATAACTGACTTTTCTCTATTTCACTTTAGGTTTGGGTGGTGGGGGATCATTTTTCAATCTACATATATTCTTTTCAAATCTTACCTAATAATTTTGCTATTCCAATTTTTTTCTGCCTTCACGCTACTTCTTCTTTGTATATACATACATTTATATTTATAATTTATACATTACTGCATATATGACTTGTAAGCACATGCACATATTTAATGTATCATTTATGTATTTTGGGTGTAATCTAAATATAATTTATGTATATTTGATATGAAATATTTTTTGGACTTCTCCATGTCTTTGCAAACATAATAAAATATAATGTATATTTCATAATCATATACATTAAATAAACAGTGTATATATTTCAATGTAATTTTTTTAAAAAAATACATGGTATATTCAACGTTGTAGTATTGTTTTAACTGTTATCCTCAATATATATAAGAGTAATATTTGATATTATTTTATAATTGTTTGATTTCATATGTATATTATTATACATTATATATTCTAGATTTATTAGTTTCATATTTTATAAATGATACAAAATGAAAGAAAATATATAAGGAGAGTATTTTATAATTGTTTGATTTCATATGTATATTATTATACATTATATATTCTAGATTTATTAGTTTCATATTTTATAAATGATACAAAATGAAAGAAAATATATAAGGAGAGTATTTTATAGCAAGAAAAAAGAAGAGATTATTTGGATAGTTACAAACGTGATTCTCGATCCACCAACAAATTTGTAATATGTTAAAACATAATGTGTAGTATCCTAATTTGAATTATAAAAGAAAAAACTATAGGCCATATTGTTTCATTTTCTATAGAAAATAATTAAACAGATCCTTAAATTTAGGTGTATGATTCCTAACTTTGAGGTGTATGATTCATTGCCTTTGTTTGAGAAGGAATCTTTGGGGATTTAATTATGGGCGAAAAAATAGAAATGATATGTTAGGGTTGATTATTGTATAGTTTGATTTTAGGGATTTTTATTGAATTTGCTATGCTATGTTAATATTCAGGTGCCATAGAATGACAATTAACTATTGAGGCTACGGATATGCAATTTTTCTTTAAATATTGTCTAGTTATGTTTTTTTGTCCTTTCATTTACTGATGAAAAGTCTTGCATGTTTAGTGTGATAAGAAATCCTAAAATAGATAGCAACCTAACATTTAAAGAACATGTCATGTATTTATTAGTTTGATGTAAATATTGAATGTGAATAAAGTTTTTTCTACTGTTGAATTGAATAACTAGCTCGGGTAAAAGGATGAATTAATTGAGTTACAACAAATTAAAGTATAAAAATAAGTCTTGATCTAAATTGTCTAAAGTTTTTGGATCAATCTCGTTTGAGGTACAAATATATTGAATTATAGATCATAACCTAATTCACCAAAAAAATTGAACTTTTTCAAAAAATAAATAAAAATATCCAACGAGTAACATCTTCTTTTATTGAAAGATAAATAAAAGATGAAAAAGTCATACAGTCATGCACGTACAAAAATAAGTGGATATAAATAATAGGGCCATTTTAGCCCACAACCGTAATTATTTATATTCACTAGCCACAGAATATGTATATATATATCTTTTGCGACAAGTATGATGCTTTTTCACGTGAACAATAGGTAACTAACCACTCACGATTTATGGTAAAATAAATAAGATTATTCGAACAGTTAATTAGAGATCTTAAATTTAAATTCTTAGAATAAAAAACTTTTGATAAGAGTGTTTTCCCTTTTAGTAAAGCTTACGCGATGCACCTCGTATTAATTGGGCCTCAAAACGGATTGGACACAATTGAGGCCCCAATTATGTATTGGTCAAGTTTACCTTTAATACATGTGCTAAAGATTTATTATATTACATATATTTTATTAATATATGAAAACAGTTACTTTCTCGTTCAGTTTATGCGAATCTATTTTTTTTTTTTTTGGTTCGTTCCAAAAGAATGATAAGTTTCTAAATTTGAAAATAATTTAGCTTAAACTTTCAATTTTATCCTTAATGAGAAGTTTTTATAACCACACAAATACATTGAGACATTTTCTGACTTGTTTAGGACCACAAATTTTAAAAGTATTATTTTTTTTAAAATTTTATGTCCAATTAAACAGGTTCACATAAATTGGACGGACGGAGTAGATTGTACTATCTTTGTTGGTTAATTGACACCACACAGACATCCACCAATTAATTTTTCAAGAAAGCATAAATGAAAACATCTTGTGAGTTGGGACCACAAAAAGAAAAGAGATCTTTAGGCAAATGGTCCTATGGATTGATTTTTACTTTTTTTTTTCAGTCAGTATAACTATGTTATTAATTATATAAATATTATGCATGAATTATATATATATATATATATATATTATATAATTGTCGGTTATTTTTAATTTAAGCGATTCGGATATATTGCTATTTATGTTAATTTAAAAAAAGGAAAATATGAAAAATCTGAACAACAAAGATCTGTAGTGCTTTATGGTAACGTAAACTATGAGAACTCCAAATTAAATATATTAGGTTTGACCTAATTTATTAATCTGTTGTTAAAAAACAAATCTGTTGTTAGCAAGCTAGTTTGGATGAACGTGGATTTAATTAAGTTATATATATATTTATTAACTATTTTTTGTTTGCAATTGTCGGTTAGCTGTTGTACGTTCTTAAACTCCTAATTCGACAAGTGTCTGGATAATAAAGATTTAGAAGTTCACATGATATCTATATTATTTGGTATGTGATTAGTTTACTGTATTGCTTTACTCCAAATTAAATATTCTGCTTTATCTTTCTTAAGTAAAAATTTTCGGTCTTAACTTTTTTAAGATCTTTAAAGTAAAACGACATGTTATAGAATTTTTTTATTATAAAAATTGTGAAATTAACTTAACGTTTACCCATGGTGTGGGATAATATTGGGTATGTTGTTGTTGTATCAGCTAGTATCGACGCTTGAATATTTTACGCTAATTATTTTAAGTAATACTTCTAAGATAAATATCTACATAAGAAATTCAAGGTATTGGACAAAACATACAAAATTAATTTTGACCACTAGGATTATGGTGGAATGGTTGAGATTGATTAATCCTTAATTAAAGGTCAATATTTCGCAAGAAAGTGTTACCCTATTTAGTAAATTTATCCGACAAAAATTTCAAATCAGTTAGACTAGCAAATTCAAATTCTATTCGTTTACCCTCGAAAATGGATAACAATTGAATTTATACGTGATTTTAAATATATGTAGACTAATTCAATACAAATGATCAATAACGTTAAATGAGTGAATTAAAGATAAAATAAATAATCAAACTAGTTGTGATATTAGATTTGAGCTCGGATCTGAGCTTAGGTATTGTTCTGCCCTTGATTCGAAGCCAAATACTTGTGAAGAATTATGAGCAAAAATAAGAACTTTGAATAACTTTAGAAGCAGAGAAAACAAATGCATATTGCCTTGATATGCGTGTTACAATGTCTATTGAACAATAATCTTCCCCTTTATATAGTGGGGGAGTTTTACCCGAATTCGGAGGGAGTTATCTCGATGGCCCCGGTGGTAAGCACTTCGTTCGGGCCTTAGCACGAGAGGTTTTTGGCTTCGATCCCGATTCCATGTAGTTATATACTCGCTTCGTTTGCCCTCATCGAAAAATCGGGGTGCTCACTACCCCCGGTTTTATCCGTATACGGATAGTCCTCTCGTTTTTTCACATAGTAGGTTTGCCGAAACGATGAGAAACGATAGATGAACCCTGGTTCCTTCCTTCATACGTCACGACCGAAACGACGAAGAAGTCGGAACGTCCCATCAGTCGTGTCGTTCTGACTTCGGACACGTGTCAACCACCGGCTGGTTGTCTTCGAATGCGAAGCGTCGCGTACTTCCCATATAAAAGCTTCTATCCTCGGCTCTTTTTTCACTTTCCGATCAAGCTTCCACCTTCGAATTTTCTAATTATCACCAACTTATTTCAAACCTTCATATCTTCATTCTTGATCGTCAAATTCTCATATTTGTTCTTAAGTTGTTACACAGATGTTTTTCAAATCTTTATACTCTGTTATTTAGCCTTCAAACTTATTCCTTCAAACCTTCGTATATTTTCTTTAAATTTTCAAACTTTTCCAGTTAGCAATAGCTAAAACGTCTAAATTAGTTCCTCAATAGGCCGCCTCTTCATCTTCCCAGTCGGCCATAAATGTTGAGGTGGCTGCTTCCGAAGCAGCTTTTCCCGGAGACGCCGGTCGCTCCCGAGGTGGCTGCCACCAGGGCATTTTCCCCCAAGGCTGCGCCGAGCTTCCTATGAAAAACTTTATACCCGGGGGTTGGTCAATCGCGAATGACTTCAAAGTCGAGAACTCTTCATCTAAACAGGATCGGGGTGAAGGAGAATCGAGGCATATATGCTCCGTTTCCGAAGATCATGTCCTTCCCGTGGTACGAGAGGACTCTAAATGGGAAGCAAGGACGTAGTAGTCCCCGGGCCCGAAGACGCTATTAGTACCCACGTGGAGGGGTATTTGAATATTTACACTTACCCCTTCACACTGGGCCTGGTAGACCTAGTTGTTTTGGATTTTGGAAAGAGATACGAGGTGTGCCTTGGGCAAATCCACCTGTCTCTCTGCAGGATCGCGATCCTCCTCCGTTATTTTGTGAATGACACCGAGTCTCGTCAGTTTACCATCGACCACCTGCTCTGTCTATACAGTCCCTGAATTTTTCGAGGGGGATTAATCAAGCTCACTCGCCGGGCCAGCAAGGCCCCCTTTTCGAGTATTGACGAAGACTGAGGTTAGGAGAGGTGCTTTGTTCGGGTGAAGACTGAAGACTTGATCCCTCCCGAGTTCATGCCATTCACCGAGAAGTGGAACGTGTCTCCTAAGTGCAACCTTTTTTTAAGTGTTAATTTTTCTTCATCTCCTTTCTTATCATTCGTATTTGTGGTTGTGCAGCTGTTGCCCGGGTTCCAAATACGGTCCCCCGGCTCAAGGAGTGGATCGAAGGCATATGTAAACATATGTCATACTTCGAGCGCTTTCGAAGGGTCGATGGGAGGCCCATTCTCATGGTAAGGTTCTCCTCTGAATAGCTACTACGTGCTCTTAACTCACATCATATTGACCTTTCTTCTTTCTTTTATAGGTTTGCCTAAGACAGCCGAATTTAGGCCTATGGAAGGGGATAGGGAAGTGTCCTTGTTCGTTTATCCCTCCATTACCAGACATCCCGGAGCTGCCGCGGGGGAAAAGAAGAAGAGGAAGAGAAAACCCTTAGGCTCCCCGGGTCCCTAGGTGAAGCCAAAGAAGGGGGTGACTTGTAAGCCCAAGAAGAGTACCAACTCCCAGGTGCTGGATTCCTATTTGCTTCTCCGGCTCAGGGACGAGTCGGAAGAAGATGACATTTTTATTGCCCACGGATCGACCCCTCCCAGGGAGCATGCAGCGACCGAGGAGAAAAGATCTATGAGGTCGGGCCCCTCCAAGTCCGAGGGTCCGAAGTCGAGATGGAGGCTACAACCTCTCAAGAAACTGCTCCTGCCTTAAAGGAGGCTACCGGTGTGATTGACATCGTTGATACGCTCTTCTACACTGATTCTATGCTCGACGAGGCCCAAGCGGGCAAAGAGAAATCAAGTGACGGCGTGGAGATGTCCAATTCTGACGATTTTACCGAGTTGGGCGACTTGGAGGTCCCGAAAATGGATGTACATTCGAAAGTCGGCATGCCGAGTTCGAGCCCAAAATTGGTTAATCAGTTTCCTGCTTCGAGTGTGCATCCCGGTCGCAAGAGATCGGTTATTATTACTGTCCTGAAGGACGCTCGGGTTCTATCCACTCCCGTGGGCGTAGCCATCTACCTCTTATGCCGGTGACCGAGAAGGACCAGGAAATAATGAACGAGGTGGGCGTGCCATGTCTTTTCAATAAGGCGCAACAAACATTGAATTGGGTAAGGCATCATTACATCCTTTTGAATTTTACTTAGGTTTTAATATCTCTCACGACTTTCATTGTTTTGCAGGCCTCAGTACTTCACCACGAGATCTTTCTCCGGTACCGTTTCGATGTCGATCAGCTCGAGTTTGATCTTAAGGAGCAGGCTCGAAAGAAGGATATGTACAACTCCTTAGCGAGCAACAAGACGGGGCCATCAAGGACCTTCAGGCTGAGCTGGATAGGGCTCAGAAAGAAGCTTCGACCCTGAGGCGGTAACATGCTGACCTGGTCGAAAAGGTAAAGATCTTTGAAGTTAGAAACGAGGAACTAGTCGTAGTGGCTAACGACAAAACCTCGCAAGTTCAACAAAAGATTGACCAGATTGACCAACTACAAATCGAGATGAATAAGATCCAAGCCACGGCCGATGGGTGGAAGAGCAAAATGGACCTGCTCGCTTTGGAGAAGAAAACTGCCCAGGCAAAGGTGGCATCGGTAGTGGTTTAACTTCGAGTGGCGAAGGAGAAAGCTGACAAGCGGTCCCAGCTGAATGAGGATCTACAAGCACAACTGAGCTTAGCTGTCGCAGAGCGGGACACCCTCGGTAGAGAGTACGAAGCAATAAAGTCCAAGTAGGACACAACCTCCATCGATGCCGAAGAAATGGTGCCCCAGTACAAGGCCGATGCTGAATATATGAGGCGGTTGTCTCGAAGGGAGACCCCCAAAGAGATTCACGCCCGAGGCTTCGACCTGTCGGCCGAGATGATACAAAAATAAAGCTTGAGGCTGAGGCAAAGAAATTTTTCGAGCTTGAAGGTGCCGAAGGCTCTGAGGGTTCTATGGGAACCGAAGGATCCGGCGGTTCTAGCGACGAATTAGGCCCCGGTGAAGATCAGGCATGAATGCCTTAGAACGTTTTTAGTTTTTGTCTTGTGTATGTTTTTTGTTTATTTTGAGACCGTTTTTGTTGGGCCTTTGTAAATACATTTCGGAATATGTAAAATTTCCCTTTCTGGCAATTTCGAGTCTCTACTTTTTTAGCATCTTTTCATAATTTTTATTCTTGCAAATATCTCTAATACCTTAGCATATAATCAAATGTAGTTATAAGTTGTTCTTTTTTCAGAGGTCCGAACAGAGCATGACTTCGATGAAACTTTATTTGCTCGATGCTTTGAAAAGTCGTTGTGACCGGAAGTTTTTTCAAGATGCTTAAGTGATTTTAGACGATGCTTTTGCCGCGGGTAACCTTTTAGCATGCTTTAAATTTTTATAAAGGCCTTATGTTCTGATTACGAGTTTTGGATGTCTCTGAGCAATTTCTTAGGGTGGCCGTAGCCTTTTATGATTAGGCACCACCTAATAGATCTTGTGCCTCCGGGATTTGGTAGCCCGAGTTTCCCGGACTTGTTTCGGACGACAGCGACCGAGTAGGGGTAGTCCTTGGGCTCGATAGTCCCCGAATAATGGTTGCCCTTGAGCTCGATAGTCCCCGAATAGGATTAGCCCATGGGCCCTTAGGATCTATGTTTTAAGAGACAAAAATACATAATAGTAAGGTGGGAACTTTCTTTCATTTAAGTGTGTAAAGTACATGATCGAAACCGTGTAAAGGAATGTATCATGGCTAAGGTGGCCTATATGAACACGGTTCACTTGATCGTTTGGCCCTTACAATAAATCCTAATCACCGAGCCTAAGCTATTCAAGTACAAAGTTTCCTTCTTTCCTTGCTAAGAACCTTAACCGGAGGGTGATGGCCCCTAGTATTCGAGGTCGATCTTGAGAGGGCTCGGATACTGTTGATGCACCCATTGACTCCGATTTACGACCGACCTTCGAATCTAAGTTAGCACGATTTACTATTGCCTCGTTAAAATCCTTACCGAAAAATCCATTTAGGACAAAACAGGTTCAAGGAAAAAAGAGTGCAACACGTGCTTTTAGATATTATAGTCACATTCTCCCTTGGGCATTGCCTGCAAGTGTTAGTCCCATTCGTAATATTATAAAAAAGTAAATGAGATCGTACCTTTGCAGTATTATCACTTTAAGTGCGTCACGTTACACTTGTTTGGTAGTTGTGCACCGTTTCCTGCTTCGAGTTTGTACGAGCCTTTGCCGGAGATTCCGATGACTCGATATAGTCCTTCCCAATTCGGTTCCAGCTTCCCTTCGTTCGGGTTTTAGGTATGCAATGTTACTTTTCTTATCACCAAGTCCCCGGTTTTGAAATGTCGGAGGTTGGATCTTCGGTCATAGTATCTTTCTATCCGCTGTTTCTGGGCAGCCAACCAGACTAGGGTGGTTTCACGCCTTTCATCCAATAGTTCCAGGCTCGTGCTCATGGCCTCATCGGTCGATTCTTCGGCCGCATATTGAAACTTGAGGCTCGGTTCTCCTACTTCGACTAGTATTAATGCTTCGTCATTGTAGACCAATGAAAACGGGGTGGCCCCGGTACTAGACTTCGATGTTGTATGGTATGCTCACAAGACTTCGAGCAGAATTTCCTTCCATTTCCCATTGGCATCGGTCAACCTCTTTTTCAGCTTTTGAAGTATGATCTTGTTTGTAGATTCTGCTTGTCTATTCTCGCTAGGGTGATAGGGTGTCGATAGTATCCTTTTAATCTTGTGGTCTTCGAAAAACTTATTTACCTTAGTGTCGATAAATTTCTTCCCGTTATCACACACGATCTCGATCGGTATCTCGAACCGACATATTATGTGGTCCCAAATGAAGTCAATGACTTCTTTTTCCCGGACTTTCTCGAACGCTTGAGCTTCGATCCATTTAGAAAAACAATCTGTCATAAACAATATGAATTGAGTCGTACCAGGTGCCCACGGCAAGGGACCGACGATGTCCATTCCCCATTTCATGAACGGTCATGGGGACAAAACCGAATGGAGTAGCTCTCCGGATTGATGGATTATCGAGGCGTGTTACTGACAACCGTCGTATCTTCGTACAAAGTCCTTTGTATCTTTCACCATGTCGATCGAGTAATAGCCGCCCCTAATTATTTTCCAAACCAAAGATTCCTCCCCTGAATGGTTCCCGTAAGTGCCGTCGTGAACTTATCTCAAAACATTTCGGTATCTCCCGGCCCCAAGCATATGGCGAGCGGGCCGTCAAATGTTCTTCTGAATAGAGTCCCTTCAGACAAGCTCACTTGGTCGCCTTCATGCGTAGAGCTTTCGATTGTCTAGGATCCGAGGGCAACTTCCTAGTCTTCAAATAATCTATGTATTTGTTCCTCCATTCCCAAGTTAAACTTGTTGAGTTTACTTCGGCATGGACTTCTTCCATCACCGACTTCATGAGCTGTACGATTGTTCCCAGACAGAATTCATCGTCATCAACCGATGATCCCAGGATAGCCAGGGCATCGGCCTTGCTATTTTGATCTCGGGGCACATGTTGCCGGGTCCATTCCTTGAATTGATGCAGCGTTACCTGCAACTTGTCTAAATACCTTCACATTCGTTCCTCTTTTACTTTGAACGTCCCATTGACTTGATTTACCACAAGGAGGGAATTGCACTTAGCTTCGACCACCTCGGCCCCTAGGCTTTTAGCCAATTCAAAACCTGCAATCATGGCCTTATACTCGGCCTCATTGTTAGTCAATTTCACAGTTCTAATAGATTGCCTAACTATGTTACCCGCAGGTGGTTTTAGCACGAAGCCGAGCCCGGACCCCATTGCGTTCGAGTGGGCCGATATCCCGAACCGGCATAAAGTCGGCTACGAAGTCTGTCAAATGTTTTAATTTGATGGTGGTTCGGGGCCACTGCTTGATATCATACCCGCTACTTTCGATGGCCCATTTGGCCATCCGGCCCGAGAGCTCGGGTTTATGCATGATGTTCCTCAGTGGGTAAGAGGTTACGACACATACGGGGTGGCATTGAAAGTATTGTTTTCATTTTTTGGAGGTGCTTAGCAAAGCGAGCGCCAAATTTCCACGTGAGGATACCTTGTTTCGGCCTCGCCTTGAGTTCTACTAACATAGTAAATAAGAAATTGGGTACCTTCCTCCTTCTGACTAAAACTCCACTTACCGCCACCTCGGATACCGCCAAGTAAAGGTACAGTTGCTCATCCGCCTTCGGAGTATGGAGCAGGGGTGGACTCGAGAGATACCGCTTGCGTTCTTCCAAAGCTCGTTGGCACTCCGGGGTCCAAGAGAAGTTACTCTTCTTCTTATAGTAAGAAGAACCGATGACTTTTGTCTAAGGACCTCAATATAAACCTGCCAGGGAAGCTATACGCCGGGTTAGCCTCTGAACGGCCTTGACGCTGTCCACCACGGTGATGTCTTCTATAGTTTTGATTTTATAGGGATTGATCTCGATCCCTCGGTTGGACACCATGAACCTGAGGAATTTTCCGGATCGAACCCCAAATGCGCATTTTTTCGGGTTCAGCTTCATATTGTATCTCCTCAATATGTCAAAGATTTTCTGCAAATGTTTCAAATGGTTCTCTGCTCGCACGGACTTGACTAACATGTAGTCAATATAAACCTCCATTGGTTTTCCTATTTGGTTTTCGAACATCCATTTTATTAGGAGTTGATAAGTGGCTCCGGTATTTTTTAACCTGAATGACATTATGTTATAACAATAAGTGCCAAATTTAGTGATAAAATAAGTCTTTTCTTGATCACCCGGGTCCATCCGGATTTGATTGTACCCGTAATAGGCATCGAGAAAGCTAAGTATCTCGTGCCCGACCGTCGCATCGATCATGCGATGGATGTTAGGCAAAGGAAAAGAGTCTTTAGGGCATGCCTTGTTCAAGTCTTTCTAATCTACGCACATTCTTAATCTATTCCTTTTTTAGGCACTACCACTATGTTAGCTAACCATTCTGGGTATTTAACTTCCCTAATGGAACCTCTTTTAAGGAGTTTAGATACCTCATCTTTGATGAATTCATGTTTGACTGAGGCCTCTTCTTTTGTTTAACCGGGTGAAACTTCAAATCCAAACTCAACTTATGAGTGGTTATCTCCGGCGGGATCCCTGTCATATCAAGATGGGACCAAGTTAAACAATCTATGTTAGCTATAAGGAATTCAATGAATTTTTTCGTGAGCTCGGGAGTTAACCCCATGCCGAGGTATACCTTCCAATCTTGCAAGTGTTTGATCAATATGACTTGCTTCATCTCCTCAACCGTTGATTTGGTGGCATTAAAATCATCAGGGGCGATGACCAACCTAGGGACTCCGTAATCCTCATCCGCGCCTGCTCCCCGCTCATTCAATTCGGTCGAGGCCGGTATTGGTGATTGCTATTTAGTTTCTTCCTTCCTAATCGGCTCCGTATTTTTTGATGTCAAAAGCACAGGCACTGGGATCATCTCGTCGACTACGGATATTTATTTTGTGGTCGGCTACTCTCCACATATCGTCTTAATTCCTCCCAGTGTGGGGAACTTCAGTGCCTGGTGTAATGACGAGGGTACTGCCCTCATGTTGTGAACCCAAGGCCTTCCAAATAAGGTGTTATACCTCATGTCCCCGTCTATCACGTAGAATTTTGTATCCTGAATCGTTCCGTCGGTATTTACGGGCAAAGTTATTTCCCCTTTGGTAGTTTCACATGCCATGTTAAATCCGTTCAGCACCCGGACCGCTGACACTATTTGTTCTTGTAGCCCAACTGTTCTATGACCCTCGATCTGATGATGTTGGTTGAGCTGCCCAAATCTATCAACACAAGCTTTACTCGAGATTTGTTTATAAGTACGGATATTGCCAGTGCATCATTATGAGGTTGCACGTTGATTTCGACATCTTCATCGCTGAACGAAATGATTCTTTCCGCAATATAATCTCGGGTGCGCTTCTCTCTTGTGATCGACACTTTAGTGCGTTTTATCACCTGCCCCTGAGGGACATCGACCCCTCCAATGCTCATGTTAATGACGTGTTGAGGTTCCTCTTGTTCAGTCTATTTCTTGGCGTCCCTCTTTCTGAAGTGGTTTTTGGCTCGATCACTCGGAAATTCTCGCAGGTGTCCGTTATTAAATAACCGAGCAACTTCTTCTCTCAATTGTCGGCAGTCCTCGGTCCTGTGGCCATGAGTGCCATGATACTTACACATCAGGTTAGGATCTCTCTAGATAGGATCAGACTGCAATGGTCGAGGCCACTTGGTCTCTTTGATGCGCCCGATGGAAGATACGATGATGGTTGCATCAACGTTGAAGTTATATTCTGATAATCTCGGAGCTTCCCTTCCCACAAGCAGCCTGTCGAAACTATTTTTGCTCATCAGGCCTTGGCTATTGGTCCCTCGATCGCTTTTCCTTTTTGTTCCTTGTAGAGCTGTGCCCGGACCCGTTTCCCCTTTGATCTGCACTATATTGTTGATGCTAATCTCGGACCGGCCTTAATTCATAATCGACAACTCTCTTAGGTTTGTCTTCGGTTCTGATGGGTTAAACGTATCCGGAAGGGCCCCGAGCTGATCGCCCTCGACTATGATTTTTGATTGGTACATGTTGTGGACATTGACCCAAGTTACTGCCGGGTACTCTATCAAATTTTGTTTTAACTGTTGCAAAGCCAAGGAGCTTCGGGGTTCAGTCCTTGAGTGAATGCCTAAACGGCCCAATCGTCCGCAACGGGAGGCAGGTCCAAACGTTCCATTTTACACCTTGACACGAACTTCCTTAGCATCTCGTTGTCCCTTTGCTTAACCTTGAAAATGTCTAATTTTCTGGTCTCGACCTTGATGGCACCGGCATGAGCTTTTACAAAAGCATCCGCCAGCATAGCAAACGAATTAATGGAGTTTATGGGTAAGTTTTGGTACCATATCATCGCCTCTTTTGACAGAGTTTCCCCAAGCTTCTTTAATAACACCGACTCGATTTCGTCGTCATCCAAGTCGTTACCTTTGATGGAGCATGTGTAAGAGGTCACATGCTCATTTGGATCCGTGATTCTGTCATATTTTGGAATATTGGGCATACGAAACATCTGCGTGATTAGTTTCGGTGCCGCGCATGGTGGGAAAGGCTTTTGGATGAATTTCTTAGAGTTCGGGCCTTTCAATATCGGAGGCGCTCTTGGGATTTGATCAACTCAGGAATTGTATGTCTCTACCTTCGTATTATTTGTCTCGATTTTGCTTTTCACCAGATTCCACCCGTTTCGTTAATGCCTCTAGAATTTTCATCACTTCGGGGCAGACACTGAACTCAGCTTTGCCCGGCCTTTCGGTGATCTGCTCATTTCTTCGGGTGTTTTTCCAGGACGGTTCAGGCTCAACTCTGCAGAGGGCACGACTTTGGTTTTGCAGCTGCGCTATCGCCGTGTTCTAAGCCTGTAGCATTTCGAAGATAAATCGTAGACTGACCCCATCGCCTTCGTCTTTGGGTGCTCCATGAGCTGTTGGTCGGGCGCCTCCGCAAACGCTATTTTCGGGGTCAGTAGGAAAGTTAGCGTTGATGGCCACATATGAGTTAGCATCGACTGAGTCCACGACTAGACCCCGGTGGGATCATCAGGGGTCACCTCATTGCTAGGCACCAAATTGTTGTTTTCGCCATGATGGCCAGATCCATCCTCAACGTTCAAGCGGGCGGATTGAGAATTTGACATTTTAAAGCTGACCTGAAATTGAAACCTTAAAGTACAAGTGTAAAATAGAGTGTGTTATGAAGATTTGTATCAAACCACCACTATTATCCTTAGCTCACGGTGGGCGCCATACTGTTTACCCTAAAAAATGGATAACAATTGAATTTATACGTGGTTTTAAGGATATGAGAACTAATTCAATACAAGTGACCAATAACGTTAAATGAGTGAATTAAAGATAGAATAAATAATCAAATTAGTTGTGATATTAGGTCAGAGCTCGGATCTGAGCTTAGGTATTGTCCTGCCCTTGATTCAAAGCCAAATACTTATGAAAAACTATGAGCAAAAATAAGAACTTTGAATAACTTTAGAAGCAGAGAAAACAAGTGTATATTGCCTTGATATGTGTGTTACAGTGTCTATTGAACAATAAACTTCCCTTTTTCATAGTAGGGGAGTTTTACCCTAAGTACAATTCTAAGAATGTTAAAAATCTTCTTTTTTATTAATCAATGATCCGATGTCGATACAGGTCGAGATTCACGTCGTGATATCCGGTTGGGTGCGAATATCACGGCCCTTCGTTAGTCGTGTACAACTGTTTGGTTATGCCTTCCGAGATCTTGGCGCCCGAATCGGATTCGGGGAGCGTTGTCTCGATGGCCCCGGTGGTAAGCTCTTCGTTCGGGCCTTAGTACGAGAGGTTCTTGGCTTCGACCCGATTCCATGTAGTTATGTCCTTGTTTCGTTTGCCCCACCGGGAAATCGGGGTGCTTACTAGCCCCGATTTTACCCGTATATACACTATTAGAGAATACATTTCTTTTTAATGAATTGTATGTGACATGAATTTAAATTTATCGAAATTCTAATGCAAATACAGAACATCGAAACAAAAGTTGGATTTTGTTAAGCCATAACACCGTGAGCCTAAATATATAATTAGTTTTTTAATTCGAATCCGTATCGATTAATAAACATGAATTTCTTTGGCATGGAAAGATCTCAATAAATAAAAAAGTAATACTCCTTTCTCTTTAAATTTATGTAAACATATTTATTTTTTAATTTGTACAAAAAAGAATGACTTATTTTCTTATTTAAAAATAATTCATTTTTATACAATAATTTATAGTCACATAAAATATACATGCTTTATTTTATATCATAAATTCAAAAAAAATCACTTTTTTGTTAATTTCGTGTCGATTTAAATATGTTCAAACGGTGGGAGTAAAACTCTTCCCCAATTAAATAAAGGACCACATTCATATATTTCAGGAAACAAAAGAAGAAATAAAGACTTGATTGAAAAAGTGATAATGAGCAGACAGAAGCATTACGTGGAAGGCAAATGGGATGAAGTGTACATTTCAATATTTCAGTCCAACAAAAGCAGATTCCTATCTATCATAGACTTTGCGGCATCCAGCTATTAAAGATTTTTACACAATTAATCAATCAAATATAATATTTTACTTTTTTAATCGATATAAATAAATTATACTCCTTCCGAACTACTTTAAATAATTTTTTAACTTTTTATTGTGATCCACTTCAGATATAATAAAGGAATTAAATTTTTCTTTTCAAATTTGTCTTTAGTAAAGAGTCTACGAGTAGTTTGTTATATTTTTAATGAGCAAATTAAAATTAATATGATTAATTTTATTGTTAATTAATATTAAAAGATAAATTTCTTAATTTATATTAAAAGAACTAAAAAAATAACTTAAAATAGATCGGAAAGTTCATAAAATAAAGTATTGAACCAACAACAAAATTATCTTTTTTGACTAAATAATAACAATAATAACAACAACCCAGTATAATCTCACTAGTGGGGTATGGGGAGGGTAGTGTGTACGCAGACCTTACCCCTACCCTGAGGTAGAGAGACTGTTTCCAATAGACCCTCGGCATCCTTCCCTCCAAGAACTCTCACCTTGCTCTTGGGGTGACTCGAACTCACAACCTCTTAGTTAGAAGTGGAGGGCGCTTACCATCAGAGCAACCCACCTTTCCTTTTTTGACTAACAGGGCACGAACTCACAGGTTCAAATAAAACCCTTGTTCAAATTCTCCATAAATATAGAATAATCTATGTACCAAATTACCGATATTAATAAATTATATATTGTTTACACAATTATACATATATAATGTATAAATTTTATATATTCATCAACTATTATTTGTCAACTTTTCTTTTAAATTTAAAGATATTAAGTAAACGACTATTAAGGTTAATTTTTCCTATTAATAATAAGCATAGCTCTAGCTAATTTCCTCATCCATGCCAAGTTGACAATTATCTATCCTATCTATACATTATATTATGGTCCCCATAAAAAAGACCCATTGTTCCCCTTATCATATTCATTTTCACGCATTACATTATGACCTTTCTTTTTTTATTCTCACCGAAAAGAAAATTATATTTTCACCTTTACAGTGGAGTTGGAAGAAATTTTAGGTAAATTTCAGTGGTATACGAATGATTGATTTTTTTTTTTGCATAAATTTTGTAACTAAAATATATCCAAATTATATATATAAAGAAAAATACAACTTACAGAAAATATGAATCCGGTTATTGAATTTCAATCCGGCGAAAAATAAATTTAGAGTATCTGAGTGTGCATTCCACATTTCACATCAAGTTTGACACAGCTGTTCCCCAATAATTCACTTTGGTGAAAGAAAACTAGAATAGAATTTTGTATTTTCTATATTTCACATAAATTTTGAGACAGTTGGAGAATCAGATTTATACAAATTTCTATCTCCATTTTTTCTAAAATATTACTAGATCATAATAGCAGCTTTGCTCATAAATCATAACAACCCATGTTAAATCCTAACAATTTAAGTTTTCTTCTTTAAGAAAACCCTCAAGGTAAATTACTAGATACGTACAACCTTAGAAAATTGAAAATCAATAACAAAAATATACACTTAATTCTTATAATAATGTTATAAATCTTTTCTTAAATCAACCACGACAACGCTAACATTATCAGTACTGTGCCTAGCCAAGGCCAATTTAGTCAAAAGAATTGACGCATCTGAACACAACTGGTCGGAGCTTTCTCCGGCACCGGTCATAGTGACGTCATTTTCCGGCGAACCATGCGGGGATGGTGGCCTCCTTGATTGCAAGCACATACGAGCCACACCACAAGCGGTCTCGTTCGAGACGACATCCCACAATCCATCGCTAGCTAATATCAAACACTCGTCCTCGTCGGTTCTTTCCGTTATAGTCACCTCCGGTTCCGATATAACATATGGTTTCAAGTAATTGTCACCAATTGCTCGTGACATGGCTAAAACTCCAAGAACCCTTGGTCCATCCCAATATATAACACGACCACCTGCTTCTTGTATACGATTCAATTCATCTGGTCGATCCGGCTACAATAGAAACACAACACACAGTTATAAGAGGGCGGCCCAATAAAATTAGTGGCATAAAATCAAATTTTATAAGCTTAGGAGAAGGATTGAATCTATGTCTCACCTTATGATCGATGGAAAGAGGAATCGCAACGCCATTTCTGCATAGGACAGCACGAGAATCACCACAATTGGAGACGACGATCTTCTCAGGAGTAACCACTGCAACAACAGCAGTTGACCCAACAGCATCACACTGTGGAGTCTGAAGTTCGCACCTACAATTTGACCTCGATCCACCTACAGCTCCACTCGAATAGTGGACAACTTCGTTATCCATTTGAGAGAAGCTTTGGGTCATCACCTCTTTCCACTGGGTTTCCCCTTTCTCCACCTCGTTTTTCACTATCTCGTGCATTCTATCTTTGCATTTCATAGCCACCTATAAAAAAATATCAAACAAGTTCAGCAAAACTACAAACAAAAGAGAAAGAGGGAATAGTTCAGATTCCAATTTGCAAAACATTTCTTACATGTGAACAGCCGTGCCCGTCGTATACACCATAGAAATGTAAACTGTTTGAATTTTCATTTTCTTCCTTGCAAAACGAAGGGTGAACTGCTACTGCATCTTCCATATCACGTCGTCTTCCACATACAGAAGTTGTACCAAACTTAGGTGGATTATTATTACCAGAAACAACCTCAGGACGCTCAATTTTAACAGACGAAACATCAGATTCCGACAGATCCAAAGGTTTAGCTTCAAATTCTTTCTCTACTACCTTCTCCGTTACACTTAACGGAGACGTCAATGAAATCGTTACACTAGTTTCCAACCTCCGTCTCTTGCTTTGATCTACAACTTTCTCCACTTTGTGGCGTTTTGTTCCGTTTTCCAACGGCGGAGCTAAACGGAACTGATGAATTTCCATACGACGTCGTCTTGCAGCTTCTGAACTTGGCTCAACTGGAGTTGTAGCTTCTGTTTCAGCTAAATTAACACCACAACACATCCCAGCCATTATATATCAAATTTACTCTTTTATTACAATTTCACGAGAAAATATTTTTTGAATAAATAATAAACCTGACAATTAATCAATGAGAAGAGATACGAGAAATCTTTGGGGAGTAGACAAGAGAGGACCCATAAAAATGAAGCTTATAGGTACAGAGGAAAGACCAAATTATAGTGGGGCTAATTTCGGGCAGCTGCCCGTCACCGCCCAGGGCAGAGTTTGACACGTATAGTTGTTATGACGTAGGATTCTCAATTGAAGACACAGATCTTGACCGTCCATTTGTTGACAGATTAAGACCACGTGTGGATCAGATTTTATAATAAAAAGTTTACGTGGGCCAATGCGAGAGCGACAACACGATTAGCTTGCTGTTCTGACACGCATGTGGTACTTAGGACAACCACGCCGATTATTCGCCTTTCGATCAAAAATATATTTTACCTTTCTCTTTTAGGAATATGAAACGTGGCACGATCGTAGAGTACGAGATTGTATTTGCTCTACACGCCTTTTCTAGCGTTTGACAAACACCACCTTTGTAGGTAAAAGGTCAACTAAGGGCGTAAACTTAGTTCTTTAATTTGTCTCTTATTTCTTTTGGGTTTCCTCATTTTTAATAAGGAATTATAACTTAAATACGTTTAATATCGCCATGTTATGTGAGTAGTTCCTCTGTTCCCTTTTACGTGCTTCTAGACTCAGAGTTTTGTTAAGAATTTTAATCTTATGTTTTCTCAATTTTAGAATAATGATTTTTTATTTTTGTATGACTTTTTTACTGTCGTGATCTTTTTAACTTTATTGTAATTTTATTTTTTTTAGTCAAGCGTGTATCAAAAATAACCTCTCTACTTTCACAAGATACAAGGATAAAATTCGCATACACACTATCTTCATCATACTCCACTTGTGAGATTACACTGAATTTATTGTTACTGCCGTTGATCTTTTCAAAAGAATATTTTCTTTCTATATTCATAAATAATTTTACTTTAAATTTCTTACTTTATCCTTAATAAGATAATTTTTAACCACATAAATATATATTTGGATGGCAAATTTATTTTGTGTTTACTCAAATGATGCCACATAAACTACGTTCGGAGAGCAATTTCATTGTGAACTAGCAGAGTAGTAAAAATTGTACACATTATATTCAAAATAAATTAAGATCAAAGCTCAACTAAGGGGAGCGTGAGACACACGCCAATGAGATTGCTAGTGGGAATAGAAGCTGAATGTTGCATTAATTCTTTGATATCACTCCAGTTGTGAAACACTAAAAGCGTCTACGTAACAAGCGGAGATATTAGAAAAGAAAGTAGGGACCACATATGTCAAACATCAAATTGACGCTTAGGACAGAATATCTGAAGTTTGATCATCCCAGAAAACTCAACACGTGTCTCTAAAAACTTTCTCATCTTGCTATTTTACTCTCTACTCGACACGTTTGGAGCTTTCTTATTAAATTGTGCCAACACCTCACCATTTTGGAAATAGCAAAAAGTGAATTGGGAGGATGTATCTTATTTATTGATTTTTCGTTCGATGTTTTGTCGCGTAAGACTTATTTAAGAGGACCTAACATCGATTTTATTTTTTATACTCAAAGTTGGAATTAAGAATAAAGAAATATCATCTATTTTATTATAATCCTGGTTAGTGGAGGATATATTTTTCACTCACCCAATCTATCTATCGAGCGGGTAAGTGACATATTAGCTTTTATAGTTGCTTTATCTGTTTGAAGTCGTTTAAATCAGATCGAATACTAGTTGAAAAATAAGCCGGTGACTCACCCACCTTATATTCTTTCTATTTTAATTTGTGTGATCTTATTATTTAAAATACATGACTATAAATAAAAAAGTATCACATTAAATAAAATAATTAAAAAATAAGATTTTGGATTTAACTTATGTGACACTGTTCATTATAACATACTAATATATTTATATTTGAAAATAATTTAAATTAAAACTTCTTATATTATTTTTATTGAAAAGTATTACTGGCATAACATAAATATGATGATGTTTTTAAAATCGTATATTCAAAAGGGTTATATCCAGAAGTTTCGGAAAAAAGTCATTTTCTTCTTAAATTCAGTAATGAATCAAGCACGTCACGTATGTTGAAAAAGAGAAAGTACTACATATCTGAAATTTGAATTTAAATGACTTACTCTTTGTTATAAAATAAAAACTGTAAAAATAAAGACAAGTATAGAGAGAAACTGATATATTATTCAAACTTTAAACTTACATACATAATTAACTGAATTCTCCTCTATTTATAGAAGAAAGAAAGCTGCTTGTAAGCTGCTACTCTAAGTTGTTGTGCCAGATATAGATAATCTTCTATCATGGATAATATTTATCCATAACGGAGTACCGAAAGGATAAGCTTCTTCAGGAGGCTTATTTCCAACAGAGTACTAAATAGATAAATATATTTACGGCGGAGTCTCGTATGGATAAACTTCTTCATGAAACTTATTTACAACAGAGTACTAATGAACATTCATAATATAATATATTTATAACACTCTTAATATTTTTCTTTTCGGTTCCCATTAATGTTTACTAGTTGGGATAGCCCGGGCTGTGTTCGGGCCCGACCACTATAGCTAATTTCAAATGTTTTAGAAACTGCCTATGATGATTTTCTAAATGAGTATGGTTCACTAATTTTTTGAATTTTTTGTTATTGTTCTTTATAAATATCAAAGTGAGATATAAAAAGTAATACTACTGTCACGACTCAAAATCTAACCATGATCGTGATGGTGTCTATCGTGTTATAAGGCAAACATACTTCCCAAAATATTACTACTAAACCGATTATAAAAATTTAATAAAATATTTCAACATTTAAAATTTTCATAAACTAAATCAACTCTAAATATAATATAGAAATATACGGAAACGAGCCCAAAACATCGGGGTGTTACTAAGTCATGAGCGTCTAAAACTATAAACTAAGATATATAAACTGTCTAACTGTACAAAAGAAAAAATGACAAAAGGGAGTAACAAGGTCCTGCGGACGCTAGCAGCTACCTTGCAATCTCTACAGATAGCCGGCCTGAACTTAACGATCGCCGCGCTCTAACTCACCTGGATCTGCACATAAAGTGCAGGGTGTAGTATGAGTGCAACCGACTCAGTAGTAACAGAAATAACTAAGGNTGCGGATGCTAGCGCTACCTTGCAATCTCTACAGATAGCCGGCCTGAACTTAACGATCGCCGCGCTCTAACTCACCTGGATCTGCACATAAAGTGCAGGGTGTAGTATGAGTGCAACCGACTCAGTAGTAACAGAAATAACTAAGGACCTAAGCAGTAGTGACGAGCTAAGTAAAACAGTCTAATTATTTATTTTCACAATTTAAAAATAAATAGAAATAAACAGGTAAATTTCATAACTCAGTAAATGCCACAAAGAAGTTTAACAGATAAATGCAGCAATAACACAAATAAATACAACCTCACGACAGTGTCACTCCATCACTCATCACTCGCACTCAACACTCAACACTCAAAACACTCAACACTCTGCGCTCACTGGGGGTGTGTACAGACTCCGGAGGGGCTCCCAAAGCCCAAGCGCTAAGCACAGACAACTCACGTGCCATCATATCAATACCTGGATCCGCACGGTCAACTCACGTGCTACGCGGACAACTCACGCGCTATGGTATCAATACCTGAACCCGCACGGTCAACTCACGTGCTACGCAGACAACTCACGCGCTATGGCATTAATATCCTCACAACCAGGGCCCCGGTCTCACTCAATCATGTATCTCACTAGCCTCACCATCATCAACAAATAAGGGAACACAACTCACATCAAGTATCACATTATATTAGCAAATAATAGAGACTGAGGTAAACATGTACAATAATTTCTATGATTGAGTATAAATAATATGAGCATGAATAAAGCCTAAGCACGATCTCTAACATGAAGGCAGACAAGTTCAACAACAAGTAACTACGTAAACACAGATGATGGCCATGAGGCCTCACGGGACGGACCAAGTCTCAATCCCGCGAGGTATACACCCACACGCCTGTCACCTAGCGTTGGCATCACCTCCAAACAGTCACACGATATCAAATTCTCCGGGTTTATACCCTCAAAGCTAGAGTTAAAACTGTTACTTACCTTAACAATGTAATATTCTACTCTGCGATGTCCTTGTCTCTGGACTTGATCTCCAAAAGCTCCAAATCTAACCATAATCAGTTTAATACCATCAACATAGGCTAACGAATCAAATTTCACAATAAAAATTATAAAATATGCCACAAATTCGAAATCGGTCAAAACTCGGGCCCCGGGCCCACATCTCAAAATCAGTAAAAAATAGCAGAATAATAAACCTCGTCCTCTCCCGAGTCTAACCATATAAAATTCATCAAAATCGGATTCCGTTTGGTCCCTCAAATCCTCACTTAAACTCTCCGAAACTCAAACCCTAACTGTCTTAATTTTACTTTGAAATTATCAATCAAATTCCTAAAACTAAGATGGATTCATGAAATATAACTAAAATTGAGTAGAAAATATTTATCTCAATCCTTATGGTAAAAATCGTCCAAATCCGAGCTCTCCAACTCAAAATATGACCGAATGAACAAACTCTCGTTTTGTATATTTTTCTGGCAGTTATTCTACCTCGTTTCTTATTTCAAATGATCCCGAAACTCGCTTTTTATGCCTCCAATGGATTCCTTGTAAACTTTTTTGTCAAGGTAGGCTTTTGAATCACTCAATTTGACCTTATAATGAAGGAGATATGTAGGTTTTAATATTTGCAAATCGTGCAGATTTTTAAATACGAATTCAGTGGCAATTTCGTAATTAATCTGCAAAATCTGGCAACCCAATTTGTTTTAGTAAAATGACCATAAATTCCTCATACGATACCCAAATTCGATAATCTTTTTTGCTATGGCTCCGTAATTATGATACGGATCTAATTCTTTAATCAAAATAGAAATCGGAGCTCATTTGCTTAATACGGTACCATTTATGCTTGAAGAAACGACGTCGAAACATAAGAAAAACGAGCGCAACACAACCCAAACCTATCTGAATCTCACCCGAGGCCCTCGGGACCTCAACCAATAATTCCAACAAGTCATATATCACTACCCAAACTTAGTCGAACCTTCAGAATACCCAAAACAATATCAAAACACCAAATCAAACTCGAATTCAAGCCTAAGAACTTCTAAACTTCCAACTTTCGCCAATTCAAGCCTAATTCTACCACGGACATCCAAATTACATTTCGGGCACACTCCTAAGTCTAAAATCACCCAACGAAGCTAATCGAATCATAAAAATCCATATCCGAATTCGTTTACTCATAAGTCAACTTCCGGTTGTCTTTTCTAACTTAACTTTCTAACTAAGAGACTAAGTATTTATTTCACTCCAAAATTACTCCGAACCCAAACCAACCAACTCGATACAACTCAACACCACTGAACAATACATAAAGAAGCAGGAGTGGGGAAACATGGCTACAACTCTCGGAACGACTGGGCGGGTCGTTACAACTACGGTAAATAAAAGTATTGTGACAATATCAATTGGAACAGTTAAGATTGGAATCACTAATTACGTTTGCATCTCAGGGCCGACTTTTGGGTAAAGTCACGGGAGTCCAAGATTTAGGCCCCCAACTTTAGAGGTGTCACGGCCCGAAATGCCGACCTTCGGAACGTGATGGCGCCTAACATTTCACTTGCTAGGCAAGCCAACGTTAGAATAATATTAACCATTTTAAAATAATTTTTAAATGTATTAATAACGAGGAAACAAATGCGGAAGCAAAATTTAAAATATAGTTAATTAATCCATCAAACATTGGTATCTAAATACCATTCCAGAATTAGTGTCACAAGTGCACGAGCTTCTAGAATAAATACAAATAAAGGTCTGAATAAAATAAAGCTGTCTGAAAATAAACACACAGCTAAAGTACAATAGACGGGGACTTCAGAACTGCGAACGCTATGCAGTTATACCTCAAGTCTTCTCTGATATCTAAAATCCGAGCAAGTCTATGGTACGCCGCTAGGACCAACTCTAAAATCTGCACAAGAAGTGCAGAGTGTAGTATCAATACAACCGACCCCATGTACTGGTAAGTGCTGAGCCTAACCTCGACGAAGTAGTAACGAGGCTAAGGCGGTTCACTTTCATTAACCTGTACGCAATATTGATAATAACAACAAATAATATAAATAAATCAAATAACTCGTTTATAATAATTGAAACCAACCCAGCATTCATAATCCATTATTATTTCAATCAATTCTGTTACAGCGTGCAACCCGCTCTTACCATATATTCACACTCAATTCTGTTGCAGCGTGCAACCCG